>CAMRHE010001053.1:0-243442 GCA_947044405.1 Leptodactylus fallax | reverse complement strand
AGCAAGGCTCTGTGCGGAGTGGACAAGGCTCTGTGCGGCGTGGACACAAGGTAATGTCTAGAATCTAAGGTATAGGTTTTATAGCAAGGCTCTGTGCGGAGTGGACACAAGGTAATGTCTAGAATCTAAGGTATAGGTTTTATAGCAAGGCTCTGTGCGGAGTGGACACAAGGTAATGTCTAGAATCTAAGGTATAGGTTTTATAGCAAGGCTCTGCGTGGAGTGGACACAAGGTAATGTCTAGAATCTAAAAGGTATAGGTTTCAAGCTGTTTAAAATGAACTGTCATATGGCTGTGAAAGAAGATCCTTTCAAAAGGTTTTCTTTATGTCACTACCCAATCACAAAACTTATTCTGATCCCCAGGATGGACCCAATATCAAGGATGCCTTGTGCTGTATACACTGATATATTGAGACAGACCAACTTTATGATAAGATTATAAAATCCTGTACTTCTATTTTAAAATGGCTGGCTTGTGTTTACACTTTTTTTTTTTCTTTCTTTCACTGGGACACAGGTACGTGATCTTGACAACTGTTGAGGTTACCAAAATCTGAACATCAAGATCTTCCTCTATATGTGCTGTTAGAATACCTCAAAGTATTACAGAAGAAACTCTTGACAGTACTGGATTATATCACAGCAGTGCTTCCTTTAATCTCTGACACCCCCCACCCCCCGCCACTACCTGGATGGCAAGTGTCACACGTGAGCTACTGACATCCATGTGTTGAGCATTAAAGCTATATAATCTATCGACATTTCTAGCAGTAGAAGGCAGAATAAGAGATTCATCTAGTCTGTAAAATGTCATCTAGATAACTGTTCAGTGGCTGTACACCGGAAAAGAAATCGTCCCAAGGTCAGCAAGAGAAAGTGTTTATTTTATTGCAGCAAAGCTACAGGATCCACTGGAAAGTGCTAGCCCTTGGCTAAATGGGGCTTGGTAAGTATAAGCATTAAAGCGTTTTCTACCATAAAAACAGTGCACTGGACTGATTTACACTCTCTCCATGGACAGGTATGCAAACACAAAGGTTACTGAAGGAACCGAATGTTTATCTCATGTGCAAGCGCTTGGTTTGACAGGAACAAATAGAAAACAGAAAGCAAATGTTAACATCATGTACAGGCTTTTTTTTTTCTTAACCAAATCACTGGTGGCTATTTTATATCTTACTGTGCATGGTTTATTTATAGCTAATTTCACATTCTGACATCCATTAATATATTCTCCTTAGAAGCTAGCTTGATGTACACAGCCACTAGAGACAAGGGCAACTGAGGTTTTACAACAAATAACAGCAGCAGAAACACAGGTAAAAACATACAGGAGGTAAAAAGATTTGTAACATATAATTCAAAATAATGCAGCAGGACTTGGAAAGGTGAAGAAAAAATACATTTATTATTTTTTGCACAACAGGCTGAAAACGGTTTCCGTGGAAACCACTGTGAAAGTGGAGGCTTGTCACTCCATGAAGCACTGTCGCATTTAAATAATAACCACAGGAAGCTCACCCAAATCAAACTGTGGAAAAAGGGAAAAAAAGGCTAAGGAACTAGGCAAAAAGCAATCAGAACTGCCAAAACTTCAAAACTACAGCACAACACCACCAAAATATACACAGAACATGTGGTAAAAAGCATATACATTGATAAATCAATAAACTCATATACAATACATCATAAAAGGAAGAATGACTACAAGGTTACAATACAGATGTGTAATACATCAACGCTAGTGCCAAGGATAAAGGAAATTTATATACACATCACCTGTGAAGAAAATATACACAATACATACAATATAACACTGAGATATATAAACAGGAGTACATATACAAACCATGGTAACCAACCCCAGTGCACATTTCCCAAAGCTTCTTCTGGTACAGTAGATTCAGGACTGTACTA
Organism: Leptodactylus fallax; assembly: GCA_947044405.1. Lineage (NCBI taxonomy): Eukaryota > Metazoa > Chordata > Amphibia > Anura > Leptodactylidae > Leptodactylus > Leptodactylus fallax. The sequence goes on along the minus strand of CAMRHE010001053.1, from coordinate 241,522 downwards.
TCCATGACGTGAGGCTTTGGCCTCAGATGGCATTTTCCCAGGAGTGCAGGGAACAGTAGTTCAGCCGGCAGCCCTGCACAGAGTGTATGTGGGGATTGTGATTGAAATTGTACCCACGTACATAGACTCTGGACAGGAGGTTCCTTCTCCTTTCACTGCAGGAACTTTGATAAGCACATCATATGATCATATCACATGACCAAGAAGGATAATTGTTTGTGTGCCAAGTGAGTGCATGTGAGCTGTATGTGTGCGCTTTAAGTATACGCATGGTTTGGACTACTTTAGTCCTGTATGCTGCTGCTGGGTATGATTCAATATCTGCTGTTATTCAGAGTGTGAGTGCATATTTATATATATATATATATATATATATATATATCACACACACACACACACCACACACACACACACACACACACACAGTATTTAGTCAGCCACCAATTGTGCAAGTTCTCCCACTTAAAAATATGAGGCCGGCCTGTAATTGACATCATAGGTAGACCTCAACTTTGAGAGACAAAATGAGAAAAATCCAGAAAATCACATTGTCTGATTTTTAAAGAATTTATTTGCAAATTATGGTGGAAAATAAGTATTTGGTCAATAAAAGTTCATCTTAATACTTTGTTATATATCCTTTGTTGGCAATGACAGAGGTCAAATGTTTTCTGTAAGTCTTCACAAGGTTGGCACACACTGTTGCTGGTATGTTGGCCCATTCCTCCATGCAGATCTCCTCTAGAGCAGTGATGTTTTGGGGCTGTCGCTGGGCAACACGGACTTTCAACTCTCTCCAAAGGTTTTCTATGGGGTTGAGATCTGGAGACTGGCTAGGCCACTCCAGGACCTTGAAATGCTTCTTATGAAGCCACTCCTTCATTGCCCTGGCGGTGTGCTTGGGATCATTGCAGAGAAACAGCCCCAAAGCATGATGTTGCCTCCCCCATGCTTCACAGTAGGTATGGTGTTCTTTGGATGCAACTCAGCATTCACTCTCCTCCAAACATGACGAGTTCTGTTTATACCAAGCAGTTCTACTTTGGTTTCATCTGACCATATGACATTCTCCCAATACTCTTCTGGAACATCCAAATGCTCTCTAGCAAACTTCAGACGGGCCCGGATATGTACTGGCTTAGGCAGGGGGACACATCTGGCACTGCAGGATCTGAGTGCCTGGTGGCGTAGTGTGTTACTGACGGTAGCCTTTGTTACGTTAGTCCCAGCTTTCTACAGGTCATTCACTAGGTCCCCCCCATGTGGTTCTGGGATTTTTGCTCATCGTTCTTGTGATCATTTTGACCCCACGGGTTGAGATCTTGCGTGGAGCCCCTGATCGAGGGAGATTATCAGTGGTCTTGTATGTCTTCCATTTTCTAATTATTGCTCCCACAGTTGATTTCTTCACACCAAGCTGCTTGCCTATTGCAGATTCAGTCTTCCCAGCCTGGTGCAGGTCTACAATTTTGTTTCTGGTGTCCTTCCACAGCTCTTTGGTCTTCACCATAGTGGAGTTTGGAGTGTGACTGTTTGAGGTTGTGGACAGGCGTCTTTTAAACTGATATCAATATCAAACAGGTGCCATTACTACAGGTAATGAGTGGAGGACAGAGGAGCCTCTTAAAGAAGAAGTTACAGATCTGTGAGAGCCAGAAATCTTGCTTGTTTGTAGGTGACCAAATACTTATTTTCCACCATAATTTGCAAATAAATTCTTAAAAAAAAATCAGACAATGTGATTTTCTAGATATGCTTTCTCATTTTGTCTCTCATAGTTGAGGTCTACCTATGATGTCAATTACAGGCCTTTCTCGTCTTTTTAAGTGGGAGAACTTGCACAATTGGTGGCTGACTAAATACAATTTTTCCCCACTGCATTTTATTGAGATTTTAAGTGATAACCAACACAAAGTAGCAGATAATTGTGAAGTAGAAGGAAAATGATACATGGTTTTCAAAATTTTAAATCAAATAAAAATCTGAAAAGTGTGACGTGCAAAAGTATTCAGCCCCCCTATATCAATACTTTGTAGAGCCACTTTTCACTGCAATTACAGCTGCAAGTCTTTTGGGATATGTCTCTACTCAGCTTTGCGCATTTAGAGACTGAGATTTTTGCCTATTCTTCTTAGCAAAATAGCTGAAGCTCAACCAGATTGGATGGAGAGCAACTGTGAACAGCAATTTTCATGTCTTGCCACAGATGCTCAATGGGATTTACGTCTGTACTGTGACTGGGCCATTCTAACTCATGAATATTCTTTGATCTAAATCATTCCACTGTAGCTCTGGCTGTATGTTTAGGGTCATTGTCTTGCTGGAAGGTGAATCTCCTTCTCAGTCTCAAGTCTTTTACAGCCTCCAACAGGTTTTCTTCCAGGATTGCCCTGTATTTAGCTCCATCCATCTTCCCATCAACTCTGACCAGCTTCCCTGTCCCTGCTGAAGAAAAGATGGTGTGTTCAGGGTTGGGATGGTATGCTGAGGGTGATGAGCGCTTTGCATTTAGGCCAAAAAGTTCAACTTTGGTCTCATTTGACCAAAGCACCTTCTTTCACGTTTGCTGGTTTTCTTCTTGCCACTCTTCCATAAAGACCAGATTTGTGGAGTGAACGACTTATAGTTGTCCTGTGGACAGATTCTCCCACCTGAGCTGTGGATTTCTGCAGCTCTTCCAGAGTAACCATGGGCCTCTTGGCCGCTTCTCTGACCAGTGCTCTTCCTTGCTCGATCTGTTAGTTTAGGTGGACGGCCATGACTTGGTAAGTTTGCAGTTGTAGAATACTTTCCCCCCATTTTTGGATGATGGATGGAACAGTGCTCCTTGGGATGCTGAAAGCTTGGGATATGTTTTTATAACCCAACTCTGCTTTAAACTCCTCCACAACTTTATCTCTGACCTGTATGGTGAGTTCCTTGGTCTTCATGATGCTGTTTGTTCACTAGAGTTCTCTAACAAACCACTGAGGCCTTCACAGAACAGGTGTATTTATACTGAAACTAAATTACACAAAGCTGGACTCTTAACTAATTAAGTGACTTCTGAAGGCAATTGATTGCACTGGATTTTATTTAGAGGCATCAGAGTAAAGGGAGTTTAATACTTTAGCACATAACACTTTTCAGATTTTTATTTGATTCAAATTTTGAAAACCATGTATCATTTTCGTTCCACTTCACTATTATCTGCTACTTTGTGTTGGTCTATCACTTAAAATCTCAATAAAATACAATGAAATTTGTAGTTGTAAGGTGACAACATGTGAAAAATTTCAAAGGGTATGAATACTTTTTCAAGCTACTGTGTGTGATTATATATATATATATATATATATATATATATATATATATAAATAAAATAAGAACATTAGTCTGCCAGGATCTTGACCTTCGATGGAATATTTTATTGGAGCCAGAACACACCACATATTAGCCCACGCAGGAGCCTCTCTTTCTCCACTTCACATAGGCAGATATGTGGCATGTTCTGGCTACAATAAAATAATCCATCCAAGGTCAAGATGCTAGCGGATGAGTAGGTCTACAAGCCTACTTGCTCTGCACTTCTTGGAGCTCTTTGAGTATGCTGGGAGTTGTTTCACAGCAGCTGCTTGACTACCTTGCACATGTGCAACACTCAGCACTGAAGCCACCTGACAGATAAGTCACAGCCTCCCCCCCGATGCATATGCAGTAATTGAAAGAAGCAGAGGACATACACCCAGCCTCAAAGCTCAGCTTAAAGGGATTATCAAGGAATTGGACAAACTATGGAGGGGCCCGGGGTAACACACACATACTCAACTGTCCCCAGCGCTCTGGTGTCCGCAGCCCCAGCCCATTTGGTAGCTCCACGCCTCGGTCCCTGGCCAGGCGCCAATCAGCGGCCTCAACAGTCGCTGGAGAAGGACTGGTGACATGTGAGTGACATCACTGGTCCCTCATCAACGACCTCAATGATTATGTGTGGCACAAGGCTTGCAGGGACCAAGGCATGGCACGCGATTTAACAGAGGGCTGGGGCGGTGGACACCAGAGTACTGGTAACAGGTGAGAATGAGCTTTTTTTTTTTTGCATGTTACCTTTGCCCGGGCCCCTCCAGAGTTTGACCAATTCCTGGACAACCCCTTCAAGCATAATGTCCCATAGTGCACACAGTATATCGTCCCACAGTGATCCATTCACATACTATATGTCCCATAGTGCCTCCACACAGTATAACGTTCCATAGCAGCCGCTCCACACAATGTAGTATCCCATATTGGCCTCTCCACACAGTTTAACATTCCATAGTGGCCCCTACGTTTTCATTATAAATTTTTGAGGTTTGCCACTCATGATCCATTATTATGCTCTGAAGTCTCTCCAGTATAATGAGTGGGCCCAGGGGAGGAGAGCAAACTCAACAAACAGTGATCCGCACTTCTCCTAGGCATTGGAGCCAGACTTTGGGCCTGCTCCGGTCTCAGAGACTTCATGAATGACATCACAAATGATATCACATTGGCATCACGACACATAATGATATTGAGCCACAGCAGTCATGTGAGTTATGTCAATCACAGGTCTCTGGAACCAGAATAAGCCCGAAGAGGTGAGTAACACTATGTTTAATAACCTCTTCTGGGCTTTGGCTCATATTTTTGGGGTCTGTGGAGAGCCCCCAGAATATAACTGCAGCAGTTCCATTTCAGATATGTTCGATCCGAACAAAAACTGCTGGGCGAACCTTGTTAAACGAATCCTGCGAAGCTTGCCCAAATACTTTCAGTGCCACCCCCTCAGGAGATCTGCAATTGTCCGTCTGAGGCGAGATACTCATCTTGCCTCACGGAAGATGCGGCCTTCACTGCACCTACTGGTATCAGATAAACCAGGACTAAACCAGAAAGATTTAAAAAAAAAAAAAAAAAAAAAGGTACCAGATATTTAAAGGTCCATGGTCATGTGATATATTGTACACTCCATGGTCATGTCATGACACAGGTGCATGCATGGCTCGTATTGGGAAAATGTATAACTTTTCACTATGCAAACAAATTGCTGTATTTTTTTTAAAGGCCCCTTTTCTTTCTTCTGTCAGCTCACACTGGCTACCAGTCAATATGAAACACCTCCCACCCTCTCTCTCTGCGAGCATAGACATGCGAGATTACATTTTTTTACTTCATACATTCCCAATTTTCATCTAAATCTATGACAGAAAGCATCTTCTTGCTGTAAATCTTTGATTCATGTGACTCTTATCTTTTTCAGTCACTTCATTCTCTTGTCACCAGTTTTGATTGTGTTGTGAAATGGCTTTTCATATTCTGTGCTATAATAAAGGCAATTTTACGCCTCAATAGTGAAATCATTATGTTACATGGCCTGACAGCAAAGTGATATCTATATGCTTTTTTCTGTCTTCATTTTGAGTTACCAAGTTCTGTAAGTATAGCTAAATCATTACTTTTAGATAGCATATCATAGTTTTTGAAAATTAAAATAAGCATTATATTTAATCTCTTATATGGCACAATGCTGGGTCTGTCATATAATGGATCCCAACGGTACTTCACATCCCTACTGTGAGGGTCCATTGGAGTTTCCTTTGCTTTGACTACAGTGCTATTCTTGCCACCAAATCTGACTACACTGGACTGAGTCCACAGCAAAAGCGTGACAATATACCTAAATTGTAGCGTAGTTGCACTGTAACAAGAACTCTGACATTTGTTAACTTCTATCATCACCCAGGTGAAATGTTTCCACAGAGTATTGGCAATTTTTCATGCATGTTTTTGCATGAGGCTTGGGCTCACACCTAAAGGTGTTGTCTAATATTCATTTATTTGCCAAAGAAGAGAGTCACCAAGTTCCCTTCACACTACTGTTCAGGGATTTGCTAGGGTTACTCTCCGGTACTTTGATAGCACAAACGGTGCAGTTTGAATTACAATATATGAGGGATAGAGCTTAGAACCCGGAATTCTAATTCTTTAGAAGATACCAGGATCAAAGCACTATGTGCAACACAAACACCATACTCATTTAAAATTGTGGAGCAGAATGAAGGGTTTTACTGCTTGGTTTCCTTCAGTTTTGGTGAGTTTTAGAAGCTATGTTCATGTTGACATAAGAATTCCTGTAGGTGGGCCTGGATGATATGGCCAAAGATTAACATCTTAAATTTTTTTTAAAATAATTTCAATCTGTTTTTTATTTTCTTTTTGGTAAACCAGCTAACAGAATATTAAGACACTCTTTTATTTAAGGGAATTGTATGCGCAGCAAATCCTTAAAGGTGTGTTCCAAGTAAATGTTTTGAGATTTATAGTATATATAAAAAAAAAAAAAAAAAAATTATATATATATATATTCATTATAAATTTATATAGATATCTATATAATGCATACTCTTTTCATTTGACTGGGTATTTAGCAGAGAGTCTCTGTTTGGGTACCTGGATGTCATTGATCTTCTGCCCACAACTAAGCATGATAGACAATCAGCGGTAGAGGCAGGATGTTTCACTTGAAGAGAGTATGACTGCTCAAACACCGGTTGTCTGTATCGCCGAAATGTGGGCAAATGGGGGACACAGTGGAGACACAGATAGACTGCTGAATCCCTGGCTGGACAGTGAGGTTAGTATATATATTTCTTTTTTTTTTATCTAGGCCTCTTAAAATGAAAGACTAATTTGGAACACCCTTTTAACATATACTGATTGTTAGAACGCTTTCCTTAAGCTTAGGGCTACATGGAGAGTTTTTGTAGCACTACTGATTGATTTGATCTAATAAGCAGTGCTTCAAAAAGTCTTAGTCTCTGCCATGATATTGTTCCATCCAAGTGTTAAGTGAGACTCCAAGCAAATTAACACTTGCGGATTGACATCACCACTAGTGGTATTCTTCCAGGACAATGGTCATAGTTTCATTGAAAGACCACTTACTTAGAAAGACGTAAAGAATGTATTGGCTTATATCTTCACTCCATATTATAAATATCCATGTTCTAACCAGTAAAAGGATTAGAACATTGGACATTGAAAGTGCCAGAAGGACTGGTACAAATGGAGCAGTCTCTGTATGTATTTGTCATCATTATGAGCAATTTTGAAATAAAAACGGAAGGACCGTTCCAGCGGCTTTCCATTTTTTCCACTGGATAAAAAAAAACATTAACAAAACATTACTAAAGTCTCCAGCAGAATTATAGACTCTGCTAAACTGTGCATCCTTAGAAAAAAGGGCTGACTGTTTCCAGGATATTGTGCCAAGCATTACAGTGAGTCTTTTTAGCTTCTGACTATAGTCTCCTGCTATCACTTTTCCTTTTCCCAATACTAGCCATATCAACAAGAGTAGGACTAAAATTTCTTGATTCTGACAAAAATCTAAATTATGTTAATTCAAAATAGTGAATTAATTAGTCGCCCAGCCTTACCAGTAGGTGGCGCTTAAAAACTCTGCATATCCTGATCTTTTTTATTTTCTAGAATATTTGCTTTGATGCAACAAAACACTACAATTGACAAAACACTGCAAGAAAGTACTCATGAAGTGCACATTCTGGGTGTCATTTTTACAATGTGACCAAATCAAATTTTAAAGGAATATATATTGTTATGGCATCCACACGATAGGTCATCAATATGTGAGCTGTCTGCGACTTACACCCAGATCCTGCACAGATCATCTGTTCTAGCAGCCTCTAGATGCTGGAAGCTGCTAGAGGACGGACGGCATTGTGCAGCACTGCTGCTATACAAGTAATAGGAGTCGAGCTGCAGTTCACAGGAATAGATGATCTGTGCGGGTTCCAGGTGTCGGACCCTGACAGATCACATACTGATCTCCTACCAGTTTGATTTGGGGCTGGAAAACCAATTTAAGAGACCCAAAAATGCACTGAAAGTTAGGCTAGGACTACAGGATAACTGACTCCAATTCCAGTCATGTTACCAAAGATTGCTGTCTCGTCCAGTGAATCCTTAACTACGGTAAGTTAAAGAGGTTGTCCAGGCAAATTATTATTTTTTTTTTTTTTTTATAGGCTGGGGGGAGGTGAAGGCATCAGCAGACCTCAGGAAGAGACCCTTGATGTCACAGGCAGCGACATGTCATGCCCTTCGCTGAGGCTACTGATTGGCCTCAGCAGTCACGTATGGCTGGGACTTCTGGAGCAATGTAGAAAGGAGAGCATGAATTAAAAAAAAAATAAAAAATTTTCACTGCCCCGGCTGTTTTAAAAATTAAACTGATTATGCATTTTTGCCTGGACAACCCCTTTAATGAAGTCACTTTGCAATCCCAAGGATGCTGTGACTACAACTTTTAGTTGAATTATGTATAGTCACTGTCACAATAACCCGTACGTCAGGAGCACAGCTGTAGAGGGTGGAGTAGTAGAAGTTGCTATGTCGGCAATACAAAGTTTACAGAACAGCCAATAACATCGAGCCTCATAGCACAATAGAGTTGTTGCTCTGCTATTCTTCCTCCTCCAACAAGTTATAATAAGCCTACTGAACGACATTACTACCTTTCCCTCTCACACTCATCACAGGAACCCAGGATGCTCTTATAAAGGTGACCTCTGATCACAAAAACCTGAGCCCTATTCTAACTAGTTATCTCTATAATTATTTATTCTATGCTGCCATCCAGCATCCATCCAGTATAAGCTCACTCTTCAGGGAGCATTTAGTAAACTGGCACCAGTGGGCGCATTACATTTTTTTCCAGCAGGGTAAAAATACTTCCTTTATAATTTTCAAGGAGTAATTTTGTCCAAAGAGGAGTAGGAAATTTGCAGTAACACACAGGCATACCTAAGGTTAAGTGAACACTATGCAGGGAAAACATTACAATATAACGTCTTCAATGTATAAAATCGCAAATTAATTAAGGAAGTTCTAAGAAAATAAATGGTGATTCTGGCTTAACTGTTTTCCTGCTACTATTTTCATAGTATGTGACAAATATTTTATATTTTACCGGTCTGTAGCATGTTTTGCTTAAAATAAACGGTCAAATACAATTTTGTAAGATGTATTTTCAGATGTACCACAAAATAAGTTAAGCACGGCTAGCAAACAAATAAATTGCTTATCAAAATTTTCAATATGACTTTGTTTTGACATATTGATAAATCACCAAGACTGGCAAGGTTAGATCTGAGAGACAGGATGTAGATTAGTCCATACTGCCCTTTCTTGCTTTACAAATCAGTAAACACATGCAACACATTTTAACACTTCAATGCATGCACATTTTTTTTTTCTTTTTGTATGGGATACCTTTCTGTCACAAGGTGATGGGTGAAGCATTTCCAGATCCTAGGCTGGTTCTAATAGATATGGAATCTTTTCCATATACACTGATCAGAGGTAACCTGTATGTTCTTATAAGAGTGACCTCAGACCAGTACAAAAACTGGAACCCTACTCTAACTAGTTATCTCTATAATAATTCATTCTATGCTGCCGTCCATGCTACTATGCATTTCACTAGTATCAGATGGCTGTGTGCGCACAGCATGGGACAAATATTTTATATTGTAAAGGGGTTATCTGGTTTCTGACACAAGGATAGGCCATCAACATTAGATCTGCAGGGGTCTGACACTCAGGACCCCTATAAGGTCACTGGTACGGAGATACCATGGTTTGAGGTATTGTTTACATACCGCGGGCCGCGTTGCTCACTCGCCTTACAAATTGTAGTGGCGAATGTGGGTACTGCAGAGCTGTCCCAATGAAATTTATGTGGCAGCGCTGTAGTACCTACACACACTCTGCTACAGTTTGTACAGCAAGTGAGCAATGCAGCTCACAGTATAAACAATACAGAGTGCATTATTATTTTATATTATATATTTTTTACATATTCTTTATGTATAATTATATTCTGAAATTATGATCATTTATTTATGCATTACATATTTATTTATATAATCTGTATATTTTTACTTCTCTATAGGATATTGTATACTTGATGATCTATTTATTTACAATATAATTTCCTTGTTATGCTTCATCTTATATATGTCTATCCATATGGCAAGTAGAAGGTAGCTCACACAGCATATCTTCTTGGGAATTAATTGCTATATGGTCAATCATCCAGCGTGCGGCCTTTGGAGATCTAAACTGAGGAACGGAACGCATTGCTTTCATTTGATGGCTTTGCTTGATCCAGGCGTGCTACAGCAGTCATGTGACGCGCTACGTCATTATGACGTGGCTCGCTACACCCTCGCATGTGCGGTCTGGTTCTTACAACACCATCATGGCGAAATGCGTCAATTCTTGCCACAGGTGGGTTTCCTTAGTTGCCCAGTACAATATATATTGCCCCTCTGATTTTTATTTTTACACCTCCTGTTGAAGCCTCCAGGTGAAATGCGTTGAGGTGGTACACTGCTGTATTGTTTTAACAAACTGCCCTGTATAGGATTTGCTGGGTTATTTAGTTTATGATTTCACTGGACAATTTGCTCAGAAGTGGGCTGTTTGAGTATTGTGTAGAACAGGTGTAGGCAACCTTTTTTGTTTGGCGTGCCGATTCAAATAAAAAAAAATCAAAACATGAGGTCCTCGGAGTGCCGGGCAATAATTGTAAGGCTGACGGCCCCTACACTAAAGTCATATACCACAAACACAGGGGCGCTGTCATACTGTGCTCCCAGCCACATGCGTTTACTGCTCTTTGCCTTTATACACCTGTACTTTTCCATTAGAAGCAATGTAAGTACATGTGTAACCCACAATTAGTGGTAATGTATATGACTGGGAGCAGAATGAGGTAACACCTGTAGGATGGCGACACACTATGTACCTGGATGCCGCATTCACAGCCAGTAACTAATGGGTGTCACACTTACCCCAAAGTGAAAGCACTGGTGCCCGGGGACTGGATTTGGCTATAACCACATCTGGGTAAACAGTGTGTCACCACCCAAAAAGAAGCACCCTTAGGCCTCCTGAACACAAATGGCATGGATTTGGTTTTCACTGACCTATACATTAAAAATGAATTCACAGGGCTGCTAATGCAGACAGGTATAGGACCTGCTCTATATTTTGAAGCTCTTCAAATTGCCTCTCACAGCCACAAAAACAAGATCTATGTGTATGGGCCCATTGAAATGTATGGCTCCGTACTTCTATCCACAAATGCGGATAAAAAGTATATTAGTCATGTGCATTACAATTTAGTAACTATGTGCCTCATATTAAAAGGAGTATATCAGGTGTTCCCCGTGCTCCAAGCACAGCACCGTCATATCCAGTATTCTACCTCCTCTTGCTGCTGCACGCCCCTTCATGTGAAGATATCTTATTATTTGTGCGTCAGCTTCACTTCTCACTACAGCGCATGTGCGGAATTTGCATGCGCTGTAGTGAGAAGTGCTGCTACTAATGCCTAATGATAGGTCCTCTTTAACCCCTTCACACAAAATCACGTACATGTACAGTACGTGACTGGGTGAGACACCAATCGCAGCTGTTAACACTTCAGATGCCTGAAAGTCATCAGAGGGCGGTGATCGGTTGTTATGACAGCCAGGAGTCTATAGAAGGAAATGAATTTTGCTATCGTCTATTGTGTGAGCGATCAGATCCCCTAGGGTTCAAGGTCCCTAAGGAGTCTGATCATAAAGAAAAAAATAAATAAATAAATAATAATAATAATAATAATAATAATAATAATAAATAAATATATATACAGTCATGGCCAAAAGTTTTGAGAATGACACAAATATTATATTTTCACATGATCTGCTGCCCTCTGGTTTTTATGTGTGTTTGTCAGATGTTTTTATCACATACAGAAATATAATTGCATTCATATTATGAGTAACAGAAGCTTATATTGACAGTTAGAATGAGTTAATGCAGCAAGTCAATATTTGCAGTGTTGACCCTTCTTCTTCAGGACCTCTGCAATTCTCCCTGGCATGCTCTCAATCAACTTCTGGACCAAATCCTGACTGATAGCAGTCCATTCTTGCAGAATCAATGCTTTAATTTTGTCTGAATTTGTTGGTTTTTGTTTGTCCACCCGTCTCTTGATGATTGACCACAAGTTCTCAATGGGATTAAGATCTGGGGAGTTTCCAGGCCATGGACCCAAAATCTCTATGTTTTGTTCCCTGAGCCATTTAGTTATCACCTTTGCTTTATGGCAAGGTGCTCCATCATGCTGGAAAAGGCATTGTTGAGCGCCAAACTGCTCTTGGACGGTTGGGAGAAGTTGCTCTTGGAGGACATTCTGGTACCATTCTTTATTCATGGCTGTGTTTTTAGGCAAGACTGTGAGAGCCGATTCCCTTGGCTGAGAAGCAGCCCCACACATGAATGGTTTCAGGATGCTTTACAGTTGGCATGAGACAAGACTGGTGGTAGCGCTCACCTCTTCTTCTCCGAATAAGCTGTGTTCCAGATGTTCCAAACAATCGAAAAGGGGATTCATCAGAGAAAATGACTTTACCCCAGTCCTCAGCAGTCCACTCCCTGTACCTTTTGCAGAATATCAGTCTGTCCCTGATGTTTTTTCTGGAGAGAAGTGGCTTCTTTGCTGCCCTCCTTGAGACCAGGCCTTGCTCCAAGAGTCTCCGCCTCACAGTGCGTGCAGATGCACTCACACCTGCCTGCTGCCATTCCTCAGCAAGCTCTGCACTGCTGGTAGCCCGATCCCGCAGCTGAAACACTTTTAAGAGACGGTCCTGCCGCTTGCTGGTCTTTCTTGGGCGCCCTGGAGCCTTTTTGGCACCAATGGAACCTCTCTCCTTGAAGTTCTTGATGATGCGATAGATTGTTGACTGAGGTGCAATCTTTCTAGCTGCAATACTCTTCCCAGTTAGGCCATTTTTGTGCAGTGCAATGATGACTGCACGTGTTTCTTTAGAGATAACCATGGTTAACAGAAGAGAAACAATGATGGCAAGCACCAGCCTCCTTTTAAAGTGTCCAGTGGTGTCATTCTTACTTGATCAGGACAGGGCTGGAGATCAATCCCTGTCCTGATTAACACCCACACCTGTGTTAATGGAGCAATCACTGAAACGATGTTAGGTGGTCCTTTTAAGGCAGGGCTGCAATGATGTTGAAATGTGTTTTGGGGGATAAAGTTCATTTTCTAGGCAAATATTGACTTTGCAAGTAATTGCTGTTAAGCTGATCACTCTTTATAACATTCTGGAGTATATGCAAATTGCCATTAGAAAAACTGAAGCAGTAGACTTTGTAAAAATTAATATTTGTATCATTCTCAAAACTTTTGGCCATGACTGTATATATATATATATATATATATATATATATATATATATATATATATATATAAACCCCCACAAAAAATATAAAAAGTTCAAATCACCCCCCTTTCCCTAGATCACATATAAAAGTAAACAAACACTTTAGGTGCCCCCCGTGCTCCAAAATGTCCAAACTATTAAAATATTTCTCCCATACGGTGAGCGGCAGAGCGGGCAAAAAAGCTCAAAATGGCCAAATGGCTGTTTTTTTTTGTTTGTTTTTTTATACGTTTTGCCTCCTTTAAAAAAAAATGGAATAAAAAGTGATCAAACCATCAGACCTTCCCCAAAATGGTATCACGAAAAATGCCACCTTGTCCTGCATAAAGAGAGGCCTTACCCCACTCCATACACCTATATATAAAAAAGTTACAGGTGTCACAATATGGCGACACAATTTTTTTCGTATTTTGCAAAGTTTTTAATTTTTTTTTTTAAAGGTATCAAAACATTACAAATACTATATAAATTTGGTATTTCTGCGATCGTACTGACCCGCAGAATACAGGTAATTGGTCATTTTTACCATATTGTGAATGCCGTAAAAATTAAACCCATAAGAAATTGGCATAAATGCGTTTTTTTTTCCAATTCCATCTCATTCTGAATTTTTTTCCAGCTTCCCAGTACATTGTACAAGATATTGAAGAGTGCTATTACAAAGTACAATTTGTCCCACAAACAATAAGCCATTATATGACTCTGTGAACTAAAAAATGAAAAAAGTTATGGCTCTTGGAATGGAGGGAGGGAAAAATGGAAATGCAAAAACAAAAATTGGCTGTGGTAAGAAGGGGTTAAAAGGGAGTCTCATGTTCTCATGAATATGCAGTTTTATATACCGCTAGAAAGCTGACAGTGCGTTGAATTCACGGTATGTGCCCTGGGGCTGGAGAGAAATTAACCGATATCTCCCCACTGTCAGAAAGGTGTTCCTTACCAACCAGAATCATCACTGGGCTGTAAGCAACGCCCCCGACTGTACTCTAACATAGCATTGTATTGTCAGAGGGGCGCACTGTCGGCTTTCTAGTGCTATATAAAACCACACTTTGATGAGGACATGAAAGGTCCTCTTTAATAGCAATTAACCCCATCATGTCCCTCACATTAACCCTTGTGTGCGTCACATAAGAGTTACTGATATGTGAGAGACATGGAGGTACTAATTAAGTATCTTCATTATTGAGGTCATTTATTAGTACCACCATATGTCTCACATATTATTAACTCTTATGTAAGACACACAGGGGCAGGGTCGTAAATACCGGGGTAGCAGCGGACCCCACATACACTGCTCATTATACTCCAGGGTCTTTTCAGACCCCTGAATATAACGATCGGGGGCCCAGGGGAGGTAAGGGAACGTTACTTACCTCTCCTGCGCTCCACAGGCTTCGGGCCTGTTTGGGCCTGTCCCAGATGTCAGCCGACGTCATTATACGTTGCGACGCCCAACTTGGCTCACGCGAGATCTGGTGCAAAATTGTCGATGGCCGAAGTAGCGCACCGGAGCCAGAAAGAGGTAAGTAGCATTGTTTTTTTATGTTTGTATCCTCCCCTGGGTCTCCGATCATTGTACTCTGGGATCTGAAAAGACTCCAGAGTATAATAATCGTTCATGGGTGGTCCACTATGGGGCATAATACTGTGTGCAGGGGGCACTAGGCCGGGCCCTCGGGGCATAATACTGTGTGCAGGAATGCGGTTTGTGTGGGGGGGAGGGGGTTGGAGGGGGCGCCTTTGGGCCCAGCCATTCCTAGTTACGCCACTGCACAGGGGTTAATTGCTATTAATGTGAAGCACATGGAGTTACTAAAACTAAATTAAAAACCCCAAATGCCTGACATTAATAAGAATAAATAACCCCAGCATGTACCTGGTGTTTTTTACTTTCACTTTGCTGAATGGAGCTCTCCTCTCCCTCTTTGCAGGGATGTACATGGCTCCGCCTCCTGGGCTTTCCTCACCCCTCTCATTGGTGTTAAACCAAGAGTTGTGCGCAAAGATATTGTATTGATACACAATGATTTACATAAAATTAGTGAGAAACTAAAAATAGTACAGAAAAAGAGCTAATTGCTAAAATAATAGATTTATAGGACAGATTGAGACAGACCAATATCCAGATTGCGGGTCTGCTGGAGGGCTACGAGGGCAAAAATGCTGTTCATTATCTACAAGACTGGAATATAGCGGAGATAGATTTTCCTTTCCAGCTGCTACTGTTAACCTTAGTATGTGTAGCTAGAGTGCCTGGACGAAAACCTCTTAAATAGGACCTTTCACCTCCTCCAACAAGTCTAGCTCTTTACATCATGTTATAGCCACTACTCCCCTGTTCCAGAACAATCAGTGCTGTAAGTTTTGGTGTCAGATATGGATACTATGTGAAATGTACATCAAAACACTGCACTGGGGATCAGGAGTTCCCAGATTCAAGTCCTCTTGAGGGACAGAAAAAAAACAAAAAAAACAAGTACCACCTTTTAACCCTTTCCCGCCAGTTACATTTTTCAATTTTCATTTTTGACTCCCCACCTTCCAAATCAAAATTTTTTTAAGAGCCATATGGGGACTTAATGTTTTCGGGACAAATTGTTCTTTGTGATGCTAAACATTTACTATTCACTACAATGAACTGGGAAGCTGGCAGAAAATTCAGAATCAGGTGGATTTGAAGAAAACGTGCATTTGTGCAACTTTCTTACGGGCTTCGTTTTTACATCGTTGACTCTGCAGCCAAAATGACATGTCACCTGTGTTCTATGTTTCGGTACGATTCCAGGGGTACTAAATTTATATGGTTTTATTTACATTTTAATCCCTTAACAAAAATCTAATGCATAGGGCGGAGACCCGGTTGCTGCAGTAGAGAAGGGTTAATTTGAAAAAAATGCATAATATAAAGAAAATAAACATGTTAGGTATCCCATATCTCAAACTCTCTACCTATATATATATATATATATATATATATATATATATATACATTTATATAACTATCTATAAAGATATAGCAATGCCTCCCCCAAAAAATAGCAATAAAATTTATACATACCAAAAATGAGCCCTAATCTAGTTCAAAAACAAAACAGTAAAAAAGTTAGAGACGTCAGAATAAGGTGACCCCAAGCATATCGATCATTTTCAAAAATTATGTTTAATTTAACAAAAGTGGTAAAAACGTAACAAAGTCAATAAACATGGTATCGTCATAATCGTAATGACCCACTGGAGAAAGCTGCCATGGTTTTTTTTTTCACACAGATTCCACAAGAACGTTAATAAAAGCTAATCAAAACATGTATTCCCAAATGTTGCCAAATGAAAGTACAACTTGTCACACAAAGAATAAGCCCTCACATAAAAATAAAAGAGTATTAATTCTGGAAAGTGGAGATGGAAAATATGGAAAAAAAAAAAAAAAGTCACCGAGCATTAATGCTCAAACTACCCTACATCCTTAA
This sequence comes from Leptodactylus fallax, assembly GCA_947044405.1. Classification (NCBI taxonomy): domain Eukaryota; kingdom Metazoa; phylum Chordata; class Amphibia; order Anura; family Leptodactylidae; genus Leptodactylus; species Leptodactylus fallax. The sequence continues at coordinate 224,736 of CAMRHE010001053.1, read as the reverse complement.
GGGGTTAAAGAACTGGTTAGTGGAATCTTTGAATTGTTGCAGACTGGACAATTGCTGCGGGAACCTTCCAAAATGGCCTCTTAATAAATTACTGATGAAAAGTTGGGATTTGTATAAAAATATTTTTGTGGTAAAGGGGTCTGTATTTTTCACCCGGCTATGGGGTCATTTGTTTTATTAAAGAATTTTATATTTTGTAAGACATTCAGATTTAGAAGAGGATAGGGATGATTGCAGATTTAGCTGTGGATAGATTCTTTTCTTTGAAAATATCCAGAACATAAATGTGTTAAGAACAATTTTAGATATTTTCAAGATATATCAGGCGAATGTAAGAGAGGTAGAAAAATACGTTCAATATTGAATCACACAGGGAATTGAATTTATATATGGACTTAAAGCTGAAAGGAAATTTGTGTCACGTACTTATAGGTTTATTATTGCTTTATTACCGCTATACATCCTAGGGTTTTAGGGTATGTTATAGTAAACATGAAAGGGATATTGGTCCCAGCAATGCGAGACTAAGTAAAATAATAGGGTTGTCTTTCAGAATTTAAATCACAGAGTAATTCAATTTAACATAATCGATGTATTATATGTCAGCAACAATAAAAAGCATGGAGATAAAAGAGGAGACATCCTGCAATAGATGTCAGAATAATAGCAATGTTTTTATTGCATATTGCCCAGTCATGTCCCAGGATCAATTACTGGGGTACTGTTTCAAATGGCTTCTGGAAGGGGGGTGGGGGGTGTAACGGTCGAAAGCCCAACAAATTGTAATATTTAAATGATACTTTTTTAGCTAGCCTGGGATAAGTTGTGGATTGCTTGGAATAAGGACCGGTGCACATCTGCGTTCGGGTTTCCGTTTGGGGCCCCCCCGAACGGAAACCTATACGCATAAAAAAACCGGTTTACCTGGGAAACCCACGGAACCCATAGATTATAATGGTTTCCGCACGAAGCAAGCAGAGAATAGAGTGTCTTCAGTGTGCCATCAGAGTGTGATCCTAGTTTGCGGATCCACCATAAAAAACAGCTTGTCTGTGAAAAAGGAAGGCAAACTGATGACACACTGAGTGCATCAGTGAGCCGTCCTAGATTTTTAGTCTCCCATAGGCTTCTATGGGCGAGACCGCCCCGCAAAAACTGAACAGAATAGGACATGTTCTATCTGATGCAGTGAGGAATCACACTGATCAGTGAAAAATATGGTCGTTTGCATATACCCATAGAAATGAATGGATCAGTCTGCAATCCACGAAAAACAAGGATAGCACACAGATCTCGCCCATGGTCGTCTGCAACTGGTCTTAGGCTAAGGCCCCACATTGCAGAAACGCAGCTTTTTTTATTGCAGATTTTGCTGCTTTTTTCAGCCAAAGTCAGTAGTGGATTGAGCAGAAGGGAGAAGTATTGAGCTTTCTATATATTTCCCATTCCTTTTATAGCCACTCTTGGGTTTGACCAAAAAAAAAAAAAAAGAAGTAAAATCTGCAACAACAACAACAACAACAACAACAAAAGCAGCTGCATTTCCGCTATGTGGGGCCTTAAGTAGGATTTATTTTTCCTCTTTTTCCTGGCTTGGGTTTGTTTAGAATTTGGAGGGAGGGGGGTGGGTCACAGGAAAGCAGGGTTATTAATTATTATGTATTTTTATATGTGAAGAGGAAATGAGAAATTCGTTATAAAATGAAAATATTAAATATTAAAAAAGGGGGATCTCCAAGATTTGAAAAGCTTGACAGACACTAAATACTAATACAAAGGAATGTTTATTAAACTTAGCCAAATAATTTTGCCGGTCCAGTACCACCACATGAGGCATGGTGATGTTTATTTATTATGAACACAACATTGCTGAAGACAGCCAGGAACCACAGCAGAAGGGAAGAGAGAAAAAAAAAACAAAAACAAATAAACCACTAAGTCGGAATCTCTAACACTTACTTTAAATGTGGTGTCCCAATATTAAATGTTCCATTCATGGTAAAATTCAGAAAAAAAGTGAACAATTTTAGCGTTTATGTGCTGTTAAGGTATTTATCCAGTTTCTAAGATTGGTGGTCTAGCCCTAGGACCCCCACAGATCACAGCTACTGATGAAGTGCACAAGAGCTCATTCGCTATAAAAATTGTAGCAGCGAGTGTAGGTACTGCAGCGCTGCCCCACTGACGTAATATGTGCCCCATTGATGAACTATCCTATGGATAAGCCATCAATCTTAGAACCTGGATAACCTCTAAACTATCCAACGAGGAGTTATGATCTTTAAAGAGTATGGTGCCACCTCATGTAATCAGTGCTGGTGGACAGTCATGCTGGTTTCCGTTCAGTTTTCACCAGCACCATGCTGGTGGACAGTCATACTCTCCCCTCGGGCCAGGTGAAAGGATAGTGATTCTCTGTTCAGCACAGAAAGCCAACATTAATAGCTTATTACTCTGCTTGCCAGTGAAGGATAGAGTCTCTGCAATAGCATGGCAGTATAGATGAGAAGACTTCTTCAGCAAGGGGAAGTAGGAAGCAACTATATTGTCTGCTGCCCAAGGGAAGAGGAGATTCTGTGCATAGCAGAAAAGATTAGCAGCAGCATCATGGAGGACATCCGAAAGCAGAAAAAAAAGTGACGAGCAGCAAATTACCAGCCTTCCAGGACCTTTGGTATGAAAACTATTCGTGGGATAATCCTTTTAAAAGAAGTGTGTCTAGGTAATGTTCCATAAAACCAATTCTATTTAACCATAGTACTACATATAAATAAAAAAAAAGAAAAAAAAAAGGTTTTCCTAATCAACTCAACGGAGAAAAACACAAGTAATTAAAAAAAAAACTTTTTAAAGCAACATTATGAAAGTAATGCTTTAGAATTCATTTTTTCCCCATTAACTATTTAGGCAACTGAATTAGAACTGATTTTAAAGGGAAAGAGAAGAATAAATGAAAGCTATACTGGGGTTTGTTTTAACCCATATTACAGCATAATACTACTTTGAAAGCTAAAAGGTCTTATATATTGCCACCACCACCAAGCCACACTGCCTGATGCTGCATTTCCTACTGTTTCATGCACATTTTGGTGGGAGATGCCTGGTGGAAACAGAAGACTTTGTGCACTGCAGTACTGTAGTTGTTCAATGACCTTGTCTACATCTCTCAAAATGAAGGCCGACAGCCAGAAAAGACTGTGACCGCTCTATGTTTCACATTACAGCAGTTAAACCATTTTTTTTTCTTGTTACAAATGAGCAAATACCATCTGTGGAAATGGCAGTAAGCAAATAAGCACCAATTTAATGTATGTGGATGCCCAAACAAATTATAACTTAGCTTTTCTGGGAACATGCAATCATGTTGCAGTGCTATTGTCTTCTAATAAACAAATGTACAGAAGGTTCTGCAGAAAGGGAATTTGTGCTATTAACCATGAATATAATTTCCTGGCACAACTTGTACGAGATCCAGCAATGACAAGTGAAACACAAACAACTGTATGCTGAATTACTGAGGGTCAAATCACTCGATCAGCAGCGGGCGGTAGACCTATTAAAGGAACACTGAATCTGGATGAATGATATTCTGCGTGCTACAGTCTTGTAGGAATCTTGAGGAGAATGCAGGTGGAAACTTCCTCATGGTTCTGTTCATTTTGGGGTAACAGAGGTGGAAGGCAAGGACTTGACACAAGAGATCTCCGGGGATTTAAAAAAAACAAACAAACAAAAAAAACCACACGACATGCTGAAATGCCACTGCTCAATCCTTATCTCCCTGACAACTGTCTTTGGGGAGAGCTGGAATATCCTCATCTTCATGTATGGTCCCTCTAAATTTCCATACATCTAATGGGGGAATTTCCTACACCAGTTCCCTTTGTATTAGAACGGAGATGCAGCTAATTTATTAAGAGTCACCCATCGATAAATTGGACGCAATGCTGACCCTCCGGTAAGGTAATTCTACACCAGCTAGGAGTCATAGTGGATTTGAGCTATTACTTTATGCAAGTGTGTATCCTCAACTATAACAAATCTACCAGGCCGCAGGAGGCCAAGCCCCCCCCCTCCTAGCCCCCCACCAGACACATATTTTTCAGGAAAGTAGTGTGCAAACTTAAAGGGAATCTGTCAGGTCAATCTGGGACACTAAACCACCCACAGGTCCTTATAGACCTGGGGTTTAGTGTCCCAGATCGCCCTGTTGTAATGCAATCTGCAGGCACATTAAAAATAAAAAACCTTTATATTTCCCTAGATAAGGTTCTGATCGATGTTTGGGGAGAACAGTCTGGTTATTCATGAGGCACACCCCCCGGCGCCTGCGCTGTTCTTCAGTGAAGCCAAAGATGGCCACCCTGGCTTCACTACGTAATTGCGGGGCATGCGCACTGATGCCGAGGTGCCCTCCTCTGGCTTTATTGAAGAACTGCGCAAGGCGCTGGAAGTACTGCAGCCGGGTAAGTATAAAGTTTTATTTTTAATGCAGCCATGGATTGCGTTATAACAGGGTAATTTGGGACACTAAAGCCCAGGTCCATATGGACGTGTGGGTGGTTTAGTGTCCCAAATTGCCCTGACAGATTCCCTTTAAAAAGACAACTCAATTTTGGTGCAAAATCTGCTGTTCTAAGCAAAGAAAATAGGTGCAGAGGCTTTGATAGATTCCCCTTCAATGTGTAGGACCAGCTATACAAAAAGCTTGTGAGAAGAATTCTGTACATCTCTCTCACAGTTTCGATTGCAATATCAGATTGAAGAAAATCAATTAGGAGGGGAACATTAAAAGGATGAATTTTTATTCTTTCATGCATTTTACTTTAAAGATGTACAAGCTGCACCTAACCATTCAGAAAAAGCCACCTGAAGTTTGCTAACATTAACCCTTCCATGTCTTTCAATGCATGCTCTAGTCTACAGACTGGTGCCATAACCTCTAGTAAGCCACAAACGTCCTTTAGTTTTCCTCGTGGCTGGACATATATAAATATGTGTGGCACCGGATGACTAGCTTTTGAACACAATATGAATATATCAACAGTGCAGGCAATTGGAGAAACTTTGGGATATTGATCACTAAAGACAATTGCTTCTTCCACCTCTCAGTTTAGCAGAGGGATGGGGGGCAGGGAAACAACCTGAGTCTCCCTGCTGTATCAGTCATGAGACTGTGAGACTGACAGGCAGGCCACATGTCTATAGAAGTCTATAGGGAAAGGGGGTATGTGAGCACATGCAGAAAAAGCAGAAACACAGGCTTATTCTAATGCTTGAGCTTTCTATTATATATATTAATATATACACACAATTTTGGAGCTGTTTCTGAATGAGAGACATGCAGAGGATTCCCCCATTTACTGTAAGCAGTGTATCGTAGGTAGTTCCCACCTCTAACACACTACTCAGCCCCTCAGATAGATGGCATTACTGCTGCTCCCATAACCTATCATTGCTCCAAAGAGTTAAGTGACTGACTTATTTGTTCCAAAGAGCTTGTTTTCATATTAACAAAAAGGTGCGCTCAGCAACGAAGACCACCACATTCAACTATAAGGAACTGCAAAATAGAAGCCAAGGCCATATGGGCTAGTGCTATTAGAAGGAGTATTTTACAAAACTGGGCAAACCCAACTTGTGTTACCTTGCACTAATTATTGAAAAGTAGAATATTTATTTTGTATGGATTGATTGAACATGACCCTGCACAAACATGAGCTGACAGAGTTTTCCAATCATGGGGTCCATTTATAAATACGAGACCATTATGTACTAGGAGGCTAGGAGTTTCAAATATACAGTTGTATTCTTTGGAAATTCTACATGAGCGACATACTATTTCAATGGGGTAATTGACTCATCTTTATGGCTGGTAGCGACAGGGCAGAGGGCATCTCAATAAATTAGAATAAATTTCAGTAATTCAATTCATAATCAGCGTCTTCCTTGATTGTGTGGAAGAGTGAAGAAATCAGGCGATACCTTTTAGAGGCTGAGTATATTTATAAGTAAGCTTTCAGGAGTACTCGCTCCCTTCATCAGACATGGTGTGATACAAGAACTGAAAATTAATAGATTTTTATACACATGGTTTTCAAAGCATTTTAGAGTCCTTAAAAAAAATTGCAATCTAAGTAGAGAAGTTATTTACAACAGGTCAAAAAAAACAGTCTGGAAACTTGTGGTGCGTGACGGAAGGATCAGTAATTCTTGCTGTTATCTGTTTGCTATCAGGAGGTGATTTGTGACCCTCACAGGTCACACATAGTGTGATTTGAAGCTGGCATGAATATTGAGTTCAGTTCATGGTTCAAACATAGTGTGACATGAAGCTGGCATGAATATTAAGTCCAAATTGCAGAGTTTGAAATTTTTGCATAAATTTGTACTCCATTTCTTTTCTTTTCTCCTGTGTCTTAAAATGTCCCATTAAAACCACAACCCGCAAATCTTCAATAGAGTGGTTTTCTCCGGAGAAATGTGCGGCCACTGGGAGATCGGTTCTGCTGTTATTAATGGTGGATCTGTGTGAGTTCATTCGTTGACTGAGTCTCTGCCCTGTTTCCCCCACATAGAGGCCTGTGGTGGGACATTGCACACACATTATGAGGTACACCACATTGGAAGACCTGCAGGAAAATGTCCCCCTAATTCTGTGCACCTGTTGTGACTGTGGGATAGGTACACTGTCAGCGGTGTGGATGTGCTTGCAGGTCATGCACCTTTTATGTAGGCAAGGTGAGGTGCCATTTTCAGTTGGGGCCTTCAGGGCACTCCGGACGATAATGCGCCTCAGGTTTGGTGGTTGTCGAAAGGAGAGGAGAGGGGGGACTGGAAATATGTCCTTGAGTCTGTTGTCCCTATGTAGCACAGGTTGGAGTTCCTTGGCAATCCTTCGTAGGATCTCCAGCTGTGGGTTGTAGGTGACAACTAGGGGCACTCGAGCTTCTTTCTGGGTCTCTCTATATGTGAGCAGACTGTCTCTGTTAATAGCTGCTGCTTTGTTTAATTGGTTGTCTGTCACTTTTGGTTTGTATCCCAATCTGAGAAATTTCATCCTCAGATCCAGGAGGTGCTTGTCCAGGTCTGTTTTGTCGGAGCAAATACGATTTTATCGTATAGCCTGGCTGTAGATTATAGATTGTCTTGTGTGCTTGGGGTGGAAGCTGTCGTTTCTCAGGTAGGCCGTTCTGTCTGTGGGTTTGTGGTATATTGATGTGAGTAGCCGGTGGTCTTTAATGTATATTGTGGTATCCAGAAAGTGAATTTCACTCCCTGAATAGCTAAGTTTAAGGTTGATGGTCGGGTGAAAGTCATTGAAGTCATTATGGAATTGAAGTAGGGCCTCCTCACCTGCAGTCCAGATGACAAGGATATCATCGATATAACGAAGGTAAATCATAGGTTTGGTGGTGCATGTTGATAAATATGTTCCTTCCATTTCTGCCATAAAGAGATTTGCATATTTGGGTGCACATCTGGTCCCCATTGAAGTTCCCATTCGCTGTAGATATAGATCCTCTCCAAAGGTAAAATGGTTGTGGCTAAGGATGAATTGTATGAGCTGCGTTACTGGTTCTGTTGGGAGGTTTTGTTTTGCCAGGTGTACCCGACATGCTGCAACTCCATCCTTGTGGGGAATGTTAGTATACAGGGATTCCCCATCCATGGTGGCCAAAATGGTACCCTCAGGTAGAGGGCCCAGGGCATTCAGTTTGTTAAGAAGGTCAGTGGTGTCCTGGATATAGCTTGGAGTATCCCTGACAAGGGGTTTTAGGAGATTTTCCACCCAACCTGAGATGTTTTCTGTCAGTGTCCCAATGCCAGAAATGATAGGCCTCCCAGGGTTGCCATCTTTGTGTATCTTTGGGAGCATATAGAAGCAGCCCGGCCTGGGATCTTGGGGGATAAGTCCTTTTACCTGATTCTGGATCTGGACTGGAAACTCCTTGATCATACTCTTTAGTTCTTTCATATAGGCCTCTGTGGGATCACTTCCAAGTTTGGAGTAATGGATGGGATTTGACAGTTGCCTGTTTGCTTCCTGGATATAGTCTGAGGTGTTCATTATGACTATTGCGCCCCCTTTGTCAGCTGGTTTTATTATTATATCCTGATTTTCTTTCAGTGATGTAATAGCCTTCTGTTCCTGCAGGGTTAGGTTATGCACCTGTTTCTTTTGTTTCTCTAGGATTTCTGATTTTACTTTGCTTCTGAAACAGTCAATATATTTATCCAGTGCTGCATTAGCTCCAGGGCGTGAATCCAGGTAGATTTTTTGGTAGGATTTCTTGATTGTGTGTCCTACTGAACCAGACTGAGGGACCATTTAAAGGCTTAGGAAACCTTGGCAGGTGACGCACTGAATTTACAATACTGAACTTTTTTACAATATTCAGATTTTCTTAGATTTGGGTTTTCATTAGCTGTAATCCATAATCAACATTTACAGAAAAAAAAACACTTGTGTATAAAGAATCTAGAAAATATAGGAGGTCACTTTTAAAAATTTAATTAAAGAAATAAATGTTTCAAAGATATTATAATTTATTGAGATGTACCTGTACAACTGTTACTCCATTCAATTCCCCTAGGTGGAAGTCTTGCGGTTGGTGAAAAATGGAGACTCAAGACCTCTTTTCTGGCAATCAAGTGAGGGTCTTAGCCATTAGACACCCATTTACCCATTTATCTAGAAGTTATAATCCATTTAGCAGATCAGCAACTTGACATTACTGGAATACCTATTTAAGCCAGGGCCCCATGCAGCATAAACACCGTAATTTGGCTGCCACGTTTTAAAGTACTTGCAAAGTGGATGGGATTCTGGCTAATCCCATCAACACACATTGCAGAAAAAAAAAAAAAGTTGAAATACTGCAATTTCAAACGCTTGCGTTTATGTAAATTACAGCATGTCAATTACACCTATGGAAATGCTGGCGTTTTCCTATAGGTATAATAGAAGCAGAAAGTCTGCAGAGGAAAACTCTGCGCACGTTCTATGAAAAGCGCTACGGGAAAAATCATGGTTTTTCTTGCAGCGCTTTTTGTCTGCAATTCATTATGTGCGGCCTTAGCCTTAACTATATTTAAGCTAAAGTAAGGGTTGAAACATCTTTATGAAACAGTAGCAGGAAAAAAAATATGATTTTGATGATGGTGCTTTTTATGATGCATTGTTCAAATGCAGTAAACTAGTGCTATAAATAAAACATGCAGAATACTCGCATTACTGAAATGATGATGCTCTCACGGAAGGGACAGCTAAGGTAATCCCATTCCAGAAAACATAATGACCTAATAACGGACCAGAATATTGAAATGTAACATGTATATAAAAAAATAAAATGCATTGTAAAGGTTATTGAAAATGACAGGGAAACTATAATGCTGGGTAATTATCAGTAGAAGGCAGCAAATCTCTGCCATTCCTATAAATAGCCTCCATTAGCACACAAGGTTAGGACCTCGGTGAACAATCAATGCGCGCACCTCAAAAACTGTTGGTTTTTCATCAGGTCTTCATTAAAATCAAAAGTAACACATTTTTGTTTGTCACTAATAGAGGAGCTGCAAGACTATGCTAAAGGCGCTGAATACACTGACATAACTTGGTCTAGACTGTAGACAGCATGTTCTGACTTACAGCCACAACTGACTATTGTGGTTATTAGCAACCAATCAACATGGAAAAAGTTGCATGTGCTATATATTTTTTCCTAAAATCAACAACAAAAACACAAAGCCGACTGATGTGGTAGAAATCCCACAAGTAGAAAGTGGTTGTCATAGCATTTATGACCAATTAAACCATATATAGCAACATTACCAAGTATAATGTACTGTACCCGACCTGCACTGTTTCTAGGTATGTACACAAGTCAATATCCCTGATACTATAAATCATATTTGGGGATAAATACTTGTTGTTTGATGGTTACTTGATAAAATTGTACTGATCACATAATATTGAAACAGGGTTAATGGTTGTTCTTCTGTATATGTAAGACAATTTACAGCAACCCTTCCCTGTGGCTAATACAGGGCAATTCCAGGAAGGAGACCACTCTGACTTCCATAAGACCACAATGGGCATATGAAGTGTAACCACACTGGCTTGGTACTAGACAATAGAAGTCGACTTCACCTACTGTATAACAGTCACCTTTCCCAAATACTAACAGGATTTCCCAGCGAATACTTAAAAGATTCCCTTGGGACTTAACATATGGCTGAATGATGTAACAACCAGAGAGTTACAAGATCCATAATATGAAGCGTGTAGCAAAGAATCAGACAACAGGACATGCAAGGAAATGGGAACTCACCAACAGACAATAAGCCAAATGGAGATGATGAATGAAACAGATGGCTACAGTCAGGCAACATAAACCGAACAGAACAACTAATCCTATCCAACCTTCCGGTATTCATTCCCTTGATTATATTTCACTAAAACACTGACCCGCACTGTCCCTAACCTCTTAATAATGAGCCCACAGGGAATCTATGTAAGAAGTGGGCATATTAAATACGGAGCCCAGTCAGGAGTTGAGCAGGTATCAAAGTCGCCAGATATACACTGTTTGACATTGTAAGGACCTGGCAGCAATGCTTGTCTGAGGGGTTCCATTTTTATGCACCAGACGGCTGTGTGGTGATAAACGTTCAGTTGCCATGACAGCCAGGGTCCTTCTTAAGGCTCCCATGCCTGCTATAGCAATATTACTAGAGTATACACTAGTATTACAGTCTATGGTGTAATCGAACTAATAATAGCAAGTTGAAGCTCCCTATGGAGACATGTAATTATATATATATATATATATATATATATATATATATATATATATATATATATATATATATATATGCCTACTGTGAAACATGGAGGAGGCTCTGTTATGTTCTGGGGCTGCTTTGCTGCATCTGGCACAGTGTCTTGAATCTGTGCAGGGTACAATGAAATCTCAAGACTATCAAAGGATTCTAGAGAGAAATGTGCTGTCCAGTGTCAGAAAGCTTGGTCTCAGTCGCAGGTCAAGTGTCTTGCAACAGGATAATGAACCAAAACACACAGCTAAAAACACCCAAGAATGGCTAAGAGGAAAACATTGGACTATTCTGAAGTGGCCTTTTATGAGCCCTGACCTAAATCCTGCTGAGCATCTTTGGAAGGAGCTGAAACATGCCGTCTGGAAAAGGCATCCTTCAAACCCAAGACAACTGGAGCAGTTTGCTCATGAGGCGTGGGCCAAAATACCTGTTGAGAGGTGCAGAAGTCTCATTGACAGTTACAGGAATCGTTTGATTGCAGTGATTGCCTCAAAAGGTTGTGCAACAAAATATTAAGTTGAGGGTACCAACAATTTTGTCCACGTGTGTGTGTGTGTATATATATATATATATATATATATATATATATATATATCTCTATCTATCTATCTATCTATCTATCTATCTATATCTCTATACATCGTACAGACCAAAAGTTTGGAGACAACTTCTCATTCCAAGAGTTTTCTGTATTTTCATGACTATAAAAATTGTAGATTCACACTGAAGGCATCAAAACTATGAATTAACACATGTGGAATTATATACTTAACAAAAAAGTGTGAAACAACTGAAAATATTTCTTATATTCTAGGTTCTTCAAAGTAGCCACCTTTTGCTTTGATTACTGCTTTGCACACTCTTGGCATTCTCTTGATGAGCTTCAAGAGGTAGTCACCTGAAATGGTCTTCCAACAGTCTTGAAGGAGTTCCCAGAGATGCTTAGCACTTGTTGGCCCTTTTGCCTTCACTCTGCGGTCCAGCTCACCCCGAACCATCTCGATTGGGTTCAGGTCTGGTGACTGTGGAGGCCAGGTCATCTGGCATAGCACCCCATCACTCTCCTTCTTGGTCAAATAGCCCTTACACAGTCTGGAGGTGTGTTTGGGGTCATTGTCCTGTTGAAAAATAAATGATGGTCCAACTAAACGCAAACCGGATGGAATAGCATGCCGCTGCAAGATGCTGTGGTAACCATGCTGGTTCAGTATTCCTTCAATTTTGAATAAATCCCCAACAGTGTCACCAGCAAAGCACCCCCACACCATCACACCTCCTTCTCCATGCTTCACGGTGGGAACCAGGCATTTAGAGTCCATTCGTTCACCTTTTCTGCGTCGCACAAGGACACGGTGGTTGGAACCAAAGATCTCAAATTTGGACTCATCAGACCAAAGCACAGATTTCCACAGGTCTAATGTCCATTCCTTCTGTTCTTTAGCCCAAACAAGTCTCTTCTGCTTGTTGCCTGTCCTTAGCAGTGGTTTCCTAACATCTATTTTACCATGAAGGCCTGCTGCACACAGTCTCCTCTTAACAGTTGTTGTAGAGATGTGTCTGCTGCTAGAACTCTGCGTGGCATTGACCTGGTCTCTAATCTGAGCTGCTGTTAACCTGCGATTTCTGAGGCTGGTGACTCGGATGAACTTATCCTCTGCAGCAGAGGTGACTCTTGGTCTTCCTTTCCTGGAGCGGTCCTCATGTGAGCCAGTTTCTTTGTAGCGCTTGATGGTTTTGGCCACTGCACTTGGGGACACTTTCAAAGTTTTCCCAATTTTTCGGACTGACTGACCTTCATTTCTTAAAGTAATGATGGCCACTCGTTTTTCTTTACTTAGCTGCTTTTTTCTTGCCATAATACAAATTCTAACACTCCATTCAGTAGGACTATCATCTGTGTATTCACCTGACTTCTGAACAACACAATTGATGGTCCTAAACCTATTTATAAGGCAAGAAATCCCACTTATTAAACCTGACAGGGCACACCTGTGAAGTGAAAACCATTTCAGGTGACTACCTCTTGAAGCTCATCAAGAGAATGCCAAGAGTGTGCAAAGCAGTAATCAAAGCAAAAGGTGGCTACTTTGAAGAACCTAGAATATAAGACATATTTTCAGTTGTTTCACACTTTTTTGTTAAGTATATAATTCCACATGTGTTAATTCATAGTTTTGATGCCTTCAGTGTGAATCTACAATTTTTATAGTCAAGAAAATACAGAAAACTCTTGGAATGAGAAGGTGTGTCCAAACTTTTGGTCTGTACTGTATATATATATATATATATATATATATATATATATATATATATAACACACACACACACACACACACACACACCACACACACACATCCACACACATTACCCTATACTGTGAACACATCACTTTTGTTGTTTTTGTTCCTCCTAAAAAATGTAAATACAAAGTAATCAGTGGCCGCCAGTACTGCAGCTCAGCTCCCACTGCAGTCAAGGGGAACTGAGCTACAATACCAGCGGGACCAGAGCCAACTGCTTCTGGTTCCATGCTGTGCATAGTGCAGGTGTTTGCAGTAGGCCATACAACTGATATATGCAGGGTCTGTTGACCCCCCACTGAACAGATATTTATGGCCTATCTTGAGGATAGGTCAAAAATTAAAGATTCCTGGAAAAAAACCCTTTAAGCTGATGTGAACTAACGCTAGGCTCTCACCTGCGTTCGGGGTTTCCATTCTTTGGGTCTGCTAGGGGGACCTGAAAATCGGAAACCCAATCTGCTTAAAAAGAGTTTACCTGCTATAATGGGGTTCGTCTGAAAAATGCGGAGAGAATCCCCGAACAGAATCCGTGCGCACGTGTGAACCTACCCTTCGCTTAATATATTTACTGTATTTTTTTTATATTATTCATTTTACTGTATTTACCCTTTAATTTTCATTAATGGGTCCTGAGTGTGGAAAGAGCACACAATCTGTGTGTTCTCGGTTGTCCCTATATAACAATGTCACAGCCTGACCTAGCCAATGGCGTTGTGTGCAAGAGTGCACAATTCCATTGAAAAAAGAATGTAAATTAACAGGCTACTGGAAGAAAGACTGTGTCACTTACTGGTTACATTAATTTATGAGGAAGGGGTTAATAATAGAAGTCAAAATCTATGATGCTGCTATACCATACAACACTATAAAGGCTACAGCATGTCCACTCCAGTGTTTGGGTCTGTATCATTAAGTTGTAGCCCTTGGATATCTGTAACTGCATATTATGCTACTCTCTTCTTTCTCACTTTAAAAACTGAAAGAACCCATTGAAAGCCAATAGGTTACGATGACGGTCAAAACACCATGAGGTAAATGGCCCATTAGCCACTCATGGCTTTACACCTCATATCCATTATTGTTGCAATAAAATTTGGTCACGACCATGACAAATCCTAATGGGCATATTGAAGCACGATAGACTATTCAGTAATGATTCACTAGCTCACTAGCAGGTTTTATTCATTAATTTTTTTGTATCCACATTGAGGAATCTCCAGCTAACAGCAAACATATTTTGTTATTTTTCCATATCTAGAAGAAAAATTATTTTCTAAATCTAGCAAAAAGTGTTACTGAGTCATGGGACAAGTACAAAAATTTCAACTTTCATTGGAGAAACAGAAATTAGAACGTTTTAAAATTATTAATGAAAGATTCTTTTCATGTCACTAGCAAAACCGACTACTTTGTCACAAAGGCGTAGAATTTTAAGACAATAATTATCAATACAATATTATACGATTATTGAAGTCAGAAAAGGTTTTACTGTTGTTACTTTGTTCTAACATCTAGTTACTATAGAAAGCTTGGGTTCACATGTGTGTCATTTTTATAGGAACAGAAAAAGAGACTAAATATTAAAATGTATCCCTCTAATGACTGACAATGTATCCCAAAAGGACTCCATTGTCTATAATGGGGTCCATCATTTTCTCATTGATAAAAAGTCTCAATTGTGATTTTAGACAGACTTTACACTGGAGCCTCCAATGCAGATGTCAACGAAGCCCAAATATCACCTTGGGGTATAAATAGCAAGTTCTGACACTGTACCATAGGGTTCCAAATGTCTAAAGAGCAGTGTCCCCTGAAAATAAAAACTCATTCACTGTGTTTTTCATTTATGTCATTGAACTCTGATATGCCATCAATGTCTGATCAGTGTTCTAGCGATCTTATAGGGTCACAAAGTACCAACATTGCCTTACAAGTGGTGTACCCTTTTAACACTGCTTTTATCCTCTGAGGTTGTACAGATATGTTAAATAATGGACAGAAAGCAAGAAAACGAGCCATGACTAGTGATGTGGGAGAAAAACTATAGCCTATAGTAATCTATGCAATGTTTGTGAGCATTTCCACTGCTCTTTATCAAAAGTCCTATTATATACTTTTGGTCTACAGTAAAGCTCATTTTATATTACTTTGTGATATGTTAAAAAATGAGGTTTTGGGCCATGGACGGCTGAGTGTTTAAAATGAATTCAGTATGGTTAAACCTTAAACTAATCTGCCAGCAGTGCAATGGTTAATAAACAAGCTACACTACCTTGTAGTGTAAACTTTCCTAATCCCACAATAACTTTATAACTGTAGGTTATTGCTCGATTTTTGAAGAAAAATATTTTTCAGAATATGCAAAAGGAGCCACAAGTGCAAAAGGGGCTTGTCAGAGCCTTGATGGGCTCAGTTCTCAGAGCTTCTTCATTGCCGAAAAATCTGTCCAGCACAGCCCCTGGACATTTGATTGACAGTGTTCTTTGGCCAGCACATGCACCATACATTTCCTCCAGGGCTCGTCACCTAGGCTTGTCATTAGGACACTTGTGGCGAGCTTCTCAGCCAGCTAAAAGCAACGCAGAAGCTATCAAACAAATGTCTAGGGGGCAGTGCAGAGTAGAGTTTTCAGCTAGGAGACCGCTCTGGGAACAAAGCCTACCCAGACTGTGACATGGCCCTGTTGTATTAGAAATGAAGAAATTAAGCAGTTGTGAAAATCTGCAGTTATGAGTATGCTTAGGAAAGTTTACACTACAAGGCACTGACTTGCTTAGTAACTACCTCACTTCTGACAGATTCCCTTTAAGTTATGCAATTGTGATATTTCATTAGATTTATTGTACACACGTGGACAAAATTGCTGGTACCCCTGTTTAATGAAAAACACCCACAATGGTCACAGAAATAACTTGAACCTGACAAAACTGGAATTTGCCAAACTACATGTTTACAAGCCATAAAGCTTCTGGGAGAATGTCCTATGGACAGATGAGACAAAAATCTAAATTTTTGGCAAGGCACATCAGCTCTATGTTCACAGATGGAAAAATGCAGCATATCTTGAAAAGAACACTGTTCCTACTGTGAAACATGGAGGAGGCCCTTATTTTCTGGGGCTGCTTTCCTGCATCTGGCACAGGGTGTCTTGAATTTGTGCAGGGTACAATGAAATCTCAAGACTATAAAGGGATTCTAGAGAGAAATGTGCTGCCCAGTGTCAGAAAGCTTGGTCTCAGTCGCAGGTCATTGAACAACATTGGACTGTTCTGAAGTGGCCTTTTATGAGCCCTGACCTAAATCCTGCTGAGCATCTTTGGAAGGAGCTGAAATATGCCGGCTGGAAAAGGCACCCTTCGTACCCAAGACAACTGGAGCAGTTTGCTCATGAGGAGTGGGCCAAAATACCTGTTGAGAGGTGCAGAAGTCTCATAGACAGTTACAGGAATCGTTTGATTGCAGTCATTGCCTCAAAAGGTTGTGCAACAAAATATTAAGTTAAGGGAACCATCATTTCTGTCCAGGCCTGTTTCATGAGTTTTCTTTTTTTTTTAAATTCTGTTGAAGCATGGTTGAAAAGCAATGTCTGACTTTCACTTGATCATTTTCATAGAATTTTTATATATTATTACTTTTGTCAGATTCAAGTTATTTCTGTGACCATTGTGGGTTTTTCTTTCATTAAGTAAGGGGTACCAACAATTTTGTCCACATGTGTATGAATTTTCAGTATGACTTGTTCACATCTGAGAATGGCTACTGCTTTCTAATTATGTATGTATGTATGATCTCTATATCTATCTGTAGGCAGGTTCTGCCAAAAGATTACATTTATTTACATAGAGCATTCCCGTTTGATAGGGCTTTACATGAGCAAAATATGACATTTCTTTCATGTTATTAAAGTAGTCATCTGAGACTTTACAACTGATGACCTATACTTACCAGATCGGTGGGGCAGATTATCAGCACCCCCATGCTCTGCTGGACACCAGAATCTGTTATACAGTGTACCAGCCAAAAGCAGTCCGTACAATGTACAATGTACAGTGGGCCATGCTAGCTTACTTCTGCGCTCTCCCATTCGCTTGAATGGAACTGAAGCCTTTGGTTACACCTTTGAGGATCAGCTCACTAAAAAATTACTTTGAAAAGTTTGCCCAAAATTGCATTTATAAAGAGATTTCACTGTATATATACACCTTGTTGAAAATTTGACATACTGTGGTTCATGTGAACTGTAATTCATACAGAAGGTTGAGAACAAGTATACTAAATTAACATTCAGGTATCTGAGGTTTCTACGGGTCTTGAAAGACTAAGAAGAATCAGTTTGATGCAGCAAATAAAATTGTCTTTTGTTGCATTATTTGTTTCCTGGCCTCCTGAATTTTTCTGTATATTCTGACTCCAACAATCCAACTGCTCTCCTTAATCTCATTAATGTTTAGCTGGGGTATTGGTAAAAAAGATGTCCTCATATTTAACCTTCACTGCTATTCTTCACTGCATTAGATATCAGTGACTGCATTAACCTAAATAAAAGCTGAAAGCTTGGAAAATGCATTCTGCTTTAATCAGTCTGCTGTGATAGCTGATTTAACAGGATCTGTGTTGGAAATAGGTTGAGTCCTTGAATCCCATTTATTTCCAAAGAACCAAAATATGGAGCACTTTGTCAGAAGACCACAATCAAAGTGGTAGAATTTGCACAAATCGCATGATCATTCTCTAAAATCCCTCAGGAGACAATCATTTAACATTTTCATTAGCTTTATTGCTGTGCTATGAAATCCAGTCTCTAATCTAAAGCATTATGTTCCACAGTAATGAAGACTTTTGGTATAAGTGTAATATTGTAATCTCTCTATCAGATTATAACTACCAACACCCACTTGTCAATTTAGCCATACATTCCTAGAAGGGCAAAGAAAAGACACTACTGAATTGTTAATTTTATAACATTTGCTAAAATGGACAAATCGGGAGGATTGACAGGTCTTCTTTATAGGGGTATTACCATTTGCTTGCTGGATATTGCTCATTATGACTCCTCAGGGTTTACAGCCCATTGTCTGAGACCACCACTCTTTAGCTAGAGGGTGGATGGGCTGATGGATCAAGTACACAAATCCAGGTCTAATCCCAAATTTAATTCTTTCAAAGAGATTTTCAGTGGGCAAAGTTTTTTCAAACAGGCTCAGAATGGGTAAAAGAAATGAGTAGCAGTACTTACCTCACGAATCCCCACATCTCCTGTTCCTGTCTTGACACACTGTCACACAGACAGTACCTGTTGGGTCAATTACTGGCTGAGGCGGGTCACCAATTTAGCCACCCAGTGACTGACTGGCTGGGCAGGTGTTCCCTAGGTGTCAAGACTGGACTAGAAAGTAGAGTAACAAGTAAACCAGTAAACATAGTAATGGCAGCAGTGGAAAATTGGTGAGGTAATGCTTATTTATTTTTTCTCTTTCTTTCTTTAGAGGAGCTGTCACCAAGTACAAATGATTAATGGTTAACATCATTTGATTCTCAATGTCCCCTAAATAAGCTGGTGTTATTTTTAAAATCTGTCCACCTATTCAAAAGATATGGCCTGTGGAAGGTTATATATGAATTAACTCTGATTCTCCAAGTGGGCGGGAATATTTTGTATTTCACTGAAAAACTAAAAAGGTCCCCACTCACATGAAGAATCAGAGCTAGTTTGCATATAGTCTTCCAGGGGTCATATCCTTTAATCGGATGGACACATTTAAAAAAGAAAACCCTAAACTGTTCAGGAGTGCAGCGCTGCATACAGTGCTGTATGGTATAGCATTGGTACTTGGTGACAGATCGCCTCTAACCCATTCAATTTGCCAATCACATGATCACCTGTTTGGTGATCAGATAACAGATGCACCGATTGAGTGAGTGACTGCACTGTCCATTATAAATCAATATGCTTTATACTACAGGGCTAAAAAATGTGAAAATACATCTTTAGAATGAGTCAAAGTATCTCTGCAACACTCCTGGGTTTGGCTTACAAACACTGATGCAAATCACTGACCATACACTGATGTGTAAATAAGGCCTTAAGTATGCTATACTCTAATCGGCTTCAATGCACAGGCACTGAGAGCTCACCCCTGGCTCAATAGCTCTTAAACTAAAAGTGACAGATGGGAACTAGAATACAGCGTCTGGGATCCTAACCCATGATTCTGGTTTAGGGACCGTGAACATAACAACAGGTTCCCTTTTATGTGTTGAGTCCCCACACAGTGAACATGCTAGTAATATCCACTTGTGTTTCATAACAAAAGCTGGATATCTCCATATATTCAAATGGACAGGAGGCAATTCAGCAGATCTGAAGAGTAAAAACATTGCAGTCTTCAGGGAAAGACTCTCAAGGGTGCCATTTAAAGCTAGAAGGAGATTCCCATTTCCCTTCTGAAGCACAATTTAGAATAACCAGCATCTTTCACAACTTGTCACCGATGTATTTGTTGAACTGTATAGCAGAGCTCATCAAATAAAAATCCTTTATGATCATTCTGTTTGTGACAGTTAAAGGAAATTACATCAACTTGTATAATTTTCAGTATTTCAGGTAATATTGACATGGACAAACCACCGACACGGTCTCCTATTTTTCCACAGTCAAAATTGGACTTCTACTCCAATTCCGACTCCTTCATAAATGGTTGACAGCCATGGCCACACACAATAAGTAAAGCTCATCTAATGCACAGGAGAAACTAATGATTGAATTCTTATTAAATATGCAATCAGCTATGCACCTAATTCATTATAAGTATATATATATAATATTGACAACTGCAGAATATAATTTAAAGGGATACTAAATTAAAAAAAAAAAAAAAAAGTTTTTAAACTAAAAGCATGTAGGAATAGCCTTTAGAACGGCTATTCATCTCTTACCGTTATTTTGCAGGTCCGCGTCGCCGTTTATGAATTTTTCTTCTTTTCTTCATTATGCTAATTGTGCTCAGAGAGCACAGCTTCGTCATCGATTCCAGCGCCGCCTCTGTCTTCTGTTCCTGATGCGTCTCCTCCTTCGGGGTGGACAGAGCCAACTGCACATGTTCCGTCGGCCATTTTGTGGTGGTCTCGTGTAAGAGGAGGAGCGACGAGGAGGAGATGCATCAGGAACAGAAGACAGGTGGCGCTGGAATTGATGACAAAGCTGTACTCTGACCACAGGGGGAACGCTCCCTGTGCTCTCTGAGCACAATTAGCATAATGAAGAAAAATTCTAAAATCGGCAGCGCAGACCTGCAAAATAGAGGTAAGAGATGAATAGCTTTTCTAAAGGCTATTCCAACGTGCTTTTAATTTTTTTTTTTTTTTTTTTTGAATTGCTTTAAAATATTTTTTTTTTTCTTTTTTTAAAAAGAGGGATCAAAGTTAGTAACATTTTTCAGATTCCAACCACACTGCCCGATGAAAGAGACGTATAAATAATGCAGCTCTTCACTCCCATTCAAAAAGTTAATCCTGGAAATGATGTGCACAAGGTGCTGTCTAAAGATAAAACACTGTATGTCCTTTCACAGGGAACAGAGCAAGTCTTTGTTATCTCTATGTGGTCAACACAAAGCTCACCTAGAGTATTTAACACAACAAATCAAAAGAACTTAAAATAGGGAAAAAACACAAATGGGTTTTCCAAGACTTTTATGCTGAAGAACTATGCTTAGGATAAATCATCAGATCTGTGGGGGTCTGACTCCCATCACCCTTGAAGACTAGCTCATTGAAGGGGCTGTGGCAACTGGGCGACCACTGTAGCCTTTTCATTGTATACCAGGCATAGCACTATACATTGTCTACCAAGCTTCAGTGTGAATCTACAATTTTTATAGTCATGAAAATACAGAAAACTCTTGGAATGAGAAGGTGTGGCCAAACTTTTGGTCTGTACTGTATCTATCTATCTATCTATCTATCTATCTATCTATCTATCTACTATCTATCAACTCTAAATAAGAGACAGCTACCACTGTATCCACTAGGGGTCCACAGACCTTTAACATTTTTCAAAAAAATGTTTCTATTCTAGTGTTATATATGGGTTTCCAGAGCTTGATATATTTCACCGCTTTTAAGATTAAATGGCGATGAGTTCTGAGATGTAAATGGTACAGCTGTGTATTTTAAGATGAATACAAGTTAATTCTAAAACTTGCATCTGGTATAAATATGTCACATATGCAAATTATGTCCAGCATACATGTATGTAGCATAAAACTGTGGTACCATCTACTGAAACAAAGCTGATATGCAGGAGATATAAAATAGTCAGATATTTAATGGCCATCTCAAGCCACAACTCCTTAGACAAATTCCATTTCACCTGGGACCTCTCCCCTGTACTACAGGCTTTCTTCTCCCTCTTTCCTGTCAATTATCCCATCATAATTGAGATTCTCTGTAATATGATATAGATTACAGTACGGTCAATGTTTTGGGTTTATTTCTGCTATGTTTTGTTATTTTAGTAATTTGACTGGCACCAATTTTTTTTTTTTTTTTTTTTTCATTTGTTTTATTTCCTTTCCCAGACTTTCTGATTTCCCTCACCTTGCCTTCTTTTTTTTCTGCATATTGATATTGTAAAAGCTCTTTAATAAAAATTTAGCCAAAGTTTTCCTTAGTGTAAGGGCACACACAGTTGCCTACTACAACTCACCATATATTAGAAAAGATGAAGGAAAAGAATTCCGAGTAGAGATTGTGCTGCCCAAGTAGTTTGACCATGGGAAGACGGGTATAGAACGTACCTTTATATAGTTGAGTTATATAACCCTCTTTCCTTGGTCATAATTCTTAGGCAGTGCTATCCCTACCCAGAGTTCTTCTCCATATTCTCTCATTTGAGCCTGGATCGCGGTTCTGGAGTCCAGGCACCGCAGCATCGATTTTCCTTCATGAATGCTTCTACCATCATACAGAGTTGTGCCTACATTAGCACAACTGCACCAGGCGATAACTCTATACTACTCTACAGTGCGCTGTGTGTTCTTTTTGTTTTGCTATATATATATATATATATATATATATATATATATATATATATATATACTATTAAATTGTCATGCTCCCTCAACTGACAAATTCTCTCTGATATTTCTGCTGACAGAAGAAACACTACCTCTGTACACAGGGTCACCATAAATTTAATCTAGTTAGAGCTAAACATTTTCCAGGCTTACTAAAGGTGTGGGTGTGACGTCTCATAAAAAAGGGCATGTTTAAATTATGAGGAGTACCAAAGTCAAGCCATATGGGAACCCTGGGTTACCTTTTGGGTACTTTGTGACCTCTAACAGCTCCTGATGTGATTTGCCCTACTCCTATCGATGATAGTGTGGCCTTCCTCTTTTTCCTTCTACTCCCTCCCTTCTCTCTCCTTTTGTTCCTTGTCTCTTGTCCTTTTATTCTTTTATCACAGTTACCTGTATTGGGTCTTCGACCCCTGTATTCCATTGCCATTTATGGTTGTTTTGTATCATGAACATTTTGTGTATTTTTTATTGCCATGTCGGTGTTCCATTATTGTATATGTCTTTAAAATTTAATAAAGATTACGATTGAAAAAGAAAAAAAAGGTCAAGGATTAAATGCATTAAGATGCGCAAAGAGTATTGTAAAATTCTGGCTCAAAGTAAGCCAACCAAAGTTAAACTAGGCAGTCTAGAGATACGCCAGATGTACCATCCAGCATCAGCCATTGTGATGAATCTGGTGTATTTTCAGACTAAGTCTACATTTACCTAACCATTAGTAAATCTGGGCCTTTGTGCTACTTTACCTACATACAGACATGTCCAGCCATACCTCCAATAAATTTAGGGACTTCAATTTCTCATTAAACCAGTTTAATGCAACATGATGACATGGTAGCAAAACCATTGATAGGCTGCAGTACAAAATACATCCAGTAGGAGGCTGCACATAGATACAGATAAGATAGACACCTCATGACAGAATGCTGCAAAATCATGTTTTGAAAAGCTAACCATTACTTCCCTGTATATGCCAAATCAAGAGAACGGGTAACATAAAACACATCTGTAGTATTCAACCGCAGAAATCCACCACTTAATAAAGTATATCAAATACAGGCTGCTTTCACGTGCCTTTTATTAAATTTGGCACATGTGCAGGAAAGTTCCTGATATGGACTTCAAACATATCCGTCATTCCTCTAACAGGTCAAGACAGAGAGCTTTTGGTTAGATTTCATTTAATTAATTTTATAGGGAAAAAAATAAATAAAAAATCAGGTCTGTTGAGTCGTCTTATTGCGTTGGCTGCCACAAAAAAAAAAAGTCTACAGCCTCTACATACACCTAAAGAAAGATGTGAGGCGAAAGAAGCCTTAAAAGGGTATTCCAGTAACAAGTTACGCCATAGCCAAAGAGGGTACCTTGCTGTCCACTGGGACCCCCACCAATCTCGAGAACTGGGGTGTTTTTCACCTGTATGACCAGGGCGCCTGGTGGTATAACGCACAACATTCCATTCATTTCATTGAGCAAGCATTCAGCTATCTCTAGCGGTCTCCATTCAAATGAATGGAGTGGAGTGCAATGTACAACCAGGCGCCCTTATCGTAAATGGGGAGCAAACCCCCCCCCCCCCATTTTCGAGAGCAGTGAGGGTTCCAGTGGTGGGGCACACTCTGACCAGGAAGTTGGAATACCCCTTTAAAGAGAGTATCTGTCACAAAACTGGCACCTATGGTTATTTTAGTAATTATAAAATGAATCTGTCTAAAATAATTGTGCTCAATGTTTCGTTACCTACGCCTTTATTCAGTAATCTCCGATCCATGTTCCCCTTCACATGGTCCCTGAAAGCGATAAAGTACCTGGGTGTGCAGCTCCCCAATAACTTATCTGACACATACTCATTAAATTTCCTCCCGATTCTGTACACTCTCCAGACTGATCTTGCTCGTTGGGATACCATGGGTTTCTCTTGGCTAGGTCGTATTAACCTGCTGAAGATGAATGTACTCACCCGCCACCTCTATTCTCTTCCAAACCATTCCCATAATCTTGCCTAAACATTTCTTTACTGTGGTCCAGAAAGCCTTTACTAGGTTTATCTGGGCGTCGAAGCCTCCGCAAATTGCTAAAAGTACCATAGTTAGGCCTAAATGGAAGGGGGGTTTGGCAGCCCCAGATTGCTCTGGATACTTCGCTGCAGTTACAACTTGCATTCTTGATTGGCACCACTCGTGCCTTCTAAGCTCTGGGTTGCCCTGGACGAATAGCTGAGCCCTCTCGCTGCTCTTCCATGGCTACATAACAACTATGGTCAGACGACTCATGTACTCCCTTACGTCACGCACCAGACTCTCGGGTCTTGCCGACTCTATGGTGCTACTGTACTCCCTCCTACGCCCCTTTTGGTCGGGTGTCCGTCGTATTATTCAGACGGTCACTGGCATTGCCTTGGAAGATGACCCTGCTCCTTTGCTTCTCTCTATCTTCCCACGTAAATTCCAGAAGCATACCCACAGGCTTTTAGGTTTCCTACTGGTAGCAGCGAGATCAGTTATCCCTAGGCTGTGGAAATCCACAACTTTCCCTTCTCTATTGTCTTGGCTTCAGGAGATCCTAAGCATACGCAGTGTGGAAAATTTGCTCACAGAGCTGAAACATGATGAGAGCGCCCATCAGGGAACGTGGCTCCTGTGGAACCATTTCTACTACTCTGCTGAATTTCAGTCTACCTTTCCATCGGTGTCCTCCTGATTTCTCCCTTTCTTTAGCTACTATTTTCTCTTCCCTTCCTACATGACGTTAGATTTGTTTACCAAGGTGTTTGAGCTAATTTCAATGTTTCTTAATTATTTGGCTCTGCTGCGATTGAGCTTTTGTTTCCCTCCTCCCCCTATGTTCCCCTTCCTGTTCCTTATATGCCATTTCTTGTTTTTCCTGCCCTCCCTATCACCCCCTCAATCCTTCCCTCTGCTTTATATGCCCATTATTGTTGATTTTGTTTTATTTGCTCTTTGTATTGTACTAAAAATTAATAACATTCTTAATGTAAAAAAAAAAAATAAAAAATCTGTCAACAAATACAAAAAACACTAAATGCCACATTTAATCCTCGTTGTACCCGATAAATTTGTAGTTTATATTTTTAAAGTCAAACTGTTCAAAAGATATGAACCCTCTAGAAGATTATATTCAAACATTCTCCTAAAAAAAAAAAAAATGGGGTTACCACCCACTTGGTGAATCAGAACTAGTTTACATATAATCTTCCAGGGGTCATATCTTTTGAACAAAGCAAGAATTAAATGGTGTGGCATTTAGTGACAGATCCTCTTTAAAGAGGACCTTTTACGTCCTCATAGATGCGTGGTATTATTATACTGCTAGAAAGCTAAAAGCTCAGCGTCATCACTGGGCTGTAAGGAATGCCCCCTCTGACAGTACAAGTCTATGGAAGAGTACAGTGGGGGGGGGGGGGAGGGTCTTCCTAAAAACCGCAGCTCTTCTGACTGAATTTAGCGCACTGTTGGCTTTCTAGCGGCATATAAAACTGCACATCTATGAGGACATGAAAGGTCCTGGCTAATGCAATTTGTAGTATATTTACAGATTGTTTTTACTAGTTTACTTACCCATTTCTTGTTGTTTTGTACTCCACTTTCAAAATAGGCTTGCATGGTTCTGGTTTCTTTCCATCCTTTATCTGCTTACCTAGGACAGAAACATGACATTGATTAATTAAAAGATGCCTAATACTACAATGGCACACATTTACCACTCTTTTATGCTACAAAAATGGCAAAGTCACAAGTCAGCACCCTCTCTGCTTTCCTGAATGGAGCATGGCAAGGGCATCAGTCACACCAGATTTATGATTATTTACGCCAGATCAGAACGGAAACTGTCACACATTTCCCTCAGCATTTTTACAACTGTATACATGAAGTATTTGTACGTCAAAATCTGCCAGTGAGAGACAACAATATAACATTTGAACTTTCTCCATTAAATGCATTTTTCATGCAACAGCTATTCTGCAATGGTCTTAAGTCTTATGCACACAACCAAAAACACATGCTTATGCTAGATTCACACTCACACGCGCCGTGCTCTTCATGTCCCGACGGACCCCGGACGACGACCAATGGAAAGCTGGGCTGCTACAACAGCGGTTACACACGGAGACTGGTGGACCCCCACTGACTAACAGGTTCCTCAGTCTCAGAAAATGAAATCAGTGGAGGAATAAGTCCTCCTTGCAGAGACTCCAAACTTGAATTTAGCCTTATGATATAGCAACCACAGAAATCTAGCCATGCTGTACCTTATCAAAGGCAAAAAAACAATGGCAGGTTTCATCATTTGATATATTTGTAAGTTGTATTATTTCTACCTCTGCTTAGAGTTACACATAAATTGCTGTGCAATCTGGAGGCAGCAAACATCTCAGGGCTTATTCTAAAGTATTGTAAGAACACCGCAATGACATCTGTAAAAATGTGTAATGGCAGCCATCACCATAATTTGAACAGAAAAGGCTATGACATAGGTTTATGAATTTACATTTATGTAAGAGACACCCACCCATACTGCTGCTCTTTAGCAAGTGATTTACCGTCTCACTATCTAAAGTGGTAGAGAGTTGAGTTTCCGAAGTCTTTTTAAAATATCATTGTTTACCATCAACAGTTATAATCCAAAACTAGGTCATATGGTTCACGTTAGCATCATGACACCGGCATGACCACTGAGGTCCAATCACAGGCCTCAGTGGTCCCTGATGTCATTCAGGAGGCCAGAAAATCCTCATACGGGGATCAGCGTAAATTAGTAGTTTGTGGGTGGTAACTCCCAAAAATTTCAGGTTAATTAATTTCTCACTGATGGAAATGGATTCTACAGGTAAGAATTGACAATTTTGCCCACTGACTGTCACCATAATCGATTTTCTTTTTTTTTCTCACTAGTTGAAGACCATCAGTATTTGGCAGATGTAACATGCACATTTATCACAGTTCTTGCACTTAACCTCCTGCAGTTGATCAGATTTGGAGTTAGAGTTGTTGTCTCCATAACCTGAAAGCCTATTTTACATCCATGCACAGTAGTTTCCAATTTAATTTGCATCCAAAAATTGGCTGTCACATTCCTGCTGTTTTGAAGTTTCTTTAACACATCCACCAGTGAACCTACCAGTTTGGTATGTAAGATTTTCTCACAAGTAGGTTTTTTTTTTCTCATTTTGTTTACTTTAGTATGCATTGTATCTGCAGAATAAAATGTGGATGCAATTTTAGCTTATCACTATATACTGCAAAGTTGCATGACGTGGTTGTGTGTATTAACCCTTAAAAACAGCAAATTTTTTTTGTTTGTTTTTTCGGTTTTTCACCACCTTCCAAAAGCCATATTTTTTATTTTTCCATTCATAGTCATATATGGGCTTATTTTTTTTAACGACACAGTGTACTTCATAAGGGTCCAATTTAAAATTCTGTACAATGTACTGGGAGGCGGAAAAAAAAAAATCTGATTTATCTAGTGTTTTTCATGGTTTAACATATTTAAAAGGTAAATTTAAAACTTTAGAAGATACAAAAATTACTTACTATTCAAAGGGTTTATTTGATTTTTTTTTATTTATTTGTTAGAAACTGTTCATAGCTATTAGCAGCAGGAGCCTACTGTATAATAGAGCCAGCACCCTCTGTACATGGAGAGGGCTCAGCGCCACAACACCATGCACTTTTATATAATGCATCTTTAAGGAGTTGAATTATTAAGCTGTATTTCTTATACATAGCATGTTGTGCGCTCTTATTTAGATTTTGATAGCATTGTGGCTGTGTAGTGTATATATTTTTAACAAGTGTGTGAATGATGGCATATATAAACTTTGCAAATCTCCATCTTATTTTTAAATTGTTTTTGTGCGTAAAGATCAGCTTGGATGCAAATTTTAGGTACAAATGTATGTTTTAATGCATTAAAAAAATAATGTGTCACAAAGTTACATGAAGGTGGGGTGGACAAGGCTGTCAATTAACATGGCTTGTATGGATAGATTATATATATAAAAAAAAAATAATCAAGAAAACTGCAATTGACATGAAATCTACAGCATATACTTTAGGAGTACACTTACTTTTCAGAGTGTGCAATCGTTTAATTTCTTACAATTTCCATTGAAAACCAGATTTCTGGTCTTTCCAGTTCGGATGATGTGTGCATGCAGACAGACATATGACACATTGAGAGCTTTCATTTTTTGGTGTGTGGTACATGCAACTGTTTGTGTAACACTTTTTCTATGTCTAGACAAGATGTGAAATGGCATATCATAAATCACTACATGAGACAACACACCTAGAACAACTATGTGCTGTATTTTAGCAGTACAAAATTTTGAAGTCGTAAGTAATGGATTCTAAAAGAAAGTGGCCATCTGAAAGGTAAGACACTGCATCACCGGGGCAGCTAGAGGACTTGGGCTATCACTGCTGCTACGGGACAGTGGAATTATCCTTTTCTTTACATATTTTCCCAAATAAATAGAAAAGACCAAAAATAGAGAGTGTCAGGGAGGCTGCCCTGTGATCTCTTCGATTATAGGAGGGTGATATGTCTTATGTCAGCAGTAGCTAGTGATAGCACATTGTGTGGTACATCCATTCTGTGTTGCCTGAGGAAAAAAAAAAGTTTTTTTACTTTTGTGACAGTAACAACTGTAGTGTGAAGGTTTTAAAAAAAATCACCACTTTAAACCAGTCTTAAACTGTGCGGGATTTATCAAATCCAGCGTATTGTTAGACTATCTAGTTTAATGTTATACCACCAATTAGTTGGCTTTAACAGTTCTTCACGCATTTTTGGTGCACGGAGTCACAAGTTAGGCTATGCCCCTTTTCTGGAGAAGTTGTAAGTGTGTCTAAAAACAAGTGATGCATGTTAGACAGGGTTCTGGTGCAAATTATGCAAGAATTTTGGCGCGTTTTGCGTAATAAATCTCCCCTAATGAATGCTTTAAATGTTTTTTTCCTTCCTTTTTCAGAAAACGGTTTAAAATTATTTATTACAAGGTAGACAATTCAGAATTTCTGTAAATGACAAGTTAATGGAGCTGTAAACTGTTATTCCTCCACATGCCAAATGAATTGGTTTGGAAGGAGTCATCTTTAAAAATCTGATCATTTTACTGACGTGAAAATTGCCAAGAAAATAAATATAGAGTAAATCAAGTTTTTAAATTACAAAAATGAAATAAAAATGAATGTCTGCTGTAAATTTGCTAGTTTGTTCAGGTTCAGTTTAGTAACATGGGTCCTGATTGACAAAGCCAAACCTGCTAGCCAGAACTGTGTTGGATTATAGGCAACTTGTTTTGCTTACTACTTGCCAGTTTCCTGTAGTGTATTTAGAAATTGCTGAAATGGTCCCTAACTTTTCAGACAGCTTAGGCCCAGTTCGCATCTGCGTTCGGCCATTCCGTTTGCAACATTGAGGTCTATGTAAAACGGATTGCATGCTGATTGCTATCTGTTTGTAATCAGTATGCTATCAGTTTGTGTCCATTTTGCATTCTGTTTTTCCCTCTGCACATGCTCAGAATGAAAAAGGGGGAACGTGAAAAAAACTAGATTGGTCAAAAACGGGCACAAACTGATTGCTATCAGTTTGTAATCAGTATGTAATCAGTTTTTGAAGATTTCAAATACTGATCGTGAACGGAATGGCCTAACGCATATGTGAACCGGGCCTTAGTTTCATTTAGAAAACTGGAAATACTGCTATCTGAAGGTATTTGCTAGATCTGTTTATAAGAAAAGTTTACTTTATTTATTTCTGCCTGCTTGTGTTATTGCTAATGTCTAAGTCATAGATAAGACGCAGCTTTCCTGATTCATTACTCTGTCACAGCCTTGTTTAGCTGCATCATGCCCAGTATGTGCAGTCCAGTGTCCCTGGATCTCCTATATTATATTCACTTGGGCTTTCCTCTGCTATTTACTATTTTACAGTTACTCCTGGCAGAATTACATGCAAGACCAGTAGTAACAGTAATGGATAGGGGAGGACGACAGACTGCTTCTTACTGTACACACCCTCAGCCTGAAAGAGAAATGTAAATTGTGGTGCAGCCATAATTGGGCTATTTGCAGCAGAAACTTATAAGATACCACTAAAGGAGGCTTATAGAGTCAGAATAGACTGACCAGCAAGTCCCTTCAGATATTTCAACTTTCACTCATGTACCCTTTTTAACACCTTCCCGCCACAGCAATTTTTTTTTTTTTTTTTGCTGTTTACACCATGCCCTACAAAAGCCATAAATTTTTTTTATTTGTGTTCACAGAGCAGTGCCATTTAATATTCCATATTATGTACTTGGAATCTGGAAAAAAAAAAAAAAAAATCAGAATGTGGTGGAATTAGATAAAAACTGTTTGCGCAAGTTTCTTCGTTTTTACAGCGTTCGCTGTGCAGCCAAAATGACAAGTTACTTGTAATCTGTGGGTCAGTGGATTATGACCAAATTTATACAGTTTTTTTTTTTTTTTTAACCCCTTAAAGAACAATCCAAAACTTAGCAAAAAAATTTTTTTTTTCTTGAAGTTGCCATATTTTGACACCTGTAACTTTTATATTTCCATGTACTTTTTTTTTGTGGTGCCCGATGTACTTTTTATTTATATCATGTCTAATTTGATTGGCGGTTCAGCTCTTTTTTTCTGCTACGGCATTCACCATATAGAAAAAAAAATGTTATTTATAAATTTGTAGACAAGGCACTTTCAGACATAGAGATACCTAATGTATATGTGTTTTACTTTATTTACTTTGTGTTCTAGTGAAAGGAGGGCGATTTTGAATTTTTTGTTTAATTTCATATATATATATATATATATATATATATATATATATATATATATATATTTTTTTTTTTTTTTTTTTTTTTTTTTAAAACACACACACACGCAGCTAGTCTGTGAGCTTTTAAAAGGTTCCTAGCTGTCATGCCAACGGATCGCCGAACTCAGATCTTGTGCTGGGACTGGTGTTTCACACCAAAATGCTCTGCCAGGAAAATGGCATCTCGGTCATGTTTGACTGAGGATTTAGGAGGTTTAATGCCTATGATCGGTGTGGGCACTGAACATGGACATGGCCTGCAAGTCTCTGCAGTATAATACGGTGGAGACCCAGCAGCTATGACGCCCGCTCAGCTCCTGAATGGCTGCCGTATTTAAATACCCGACACCCATCGTAATAGTACGGCAGATGTTAGGAAAGTAACTTAGGTAATGTTTTAGTAGCAATTCCATTACACCAAGAAGGAGTATATGATTTGCAATAATTTACAGTAAATAGTCCAATTAGATGTTTAAATGTCCTTTTTGAGGACACTGTTTCCTTGTCCAAAAAGGAGCTTTGAACTTTATAGCTCTATTTACTATGAAGCACAGGGAACTTTATCTAATATTTAGGTCATATGCCATAAACATCAATGCCACCTTTAACTATATGTGTAGCTTATCTGTAAACTGTAATTGAAAAGGGTATTCCAGTTTATCGGATTTCTTTCTTTACAGATCAGGAAATCAAAGTTTTCTAATATATAGGCATTTACAATTTTGCTCATACAAATTTATTTTTGTCAGTGTTGTAGATTCTTTCTGGAGGGAAAACAAATAAATAAATAAATAAATAAATAAATAAATAAATAGCATGGCCAATATTACCATCCATAGGAGAATTTTACATGACATCATTCAGTTGTCTGTTCATGTACAGTATGTAACCAGTGAATAGTAGTTTATTGAGGAGCAAAACATATACAATATTACTACCTATAGCAACATGTTAAAGATCAAATATCTCGCTGTGTGTGAGGAAAGACTGTCCTAATATTGTTTCTCCTGTGTTTTGTTTTCAGTTAACTTTATTAACTCCAAACCTCATGTTATGAATGACAGCCATATTACAACCTAGAGCAGGGGTAGGCAACCATTTTTGTTTGGCGTGCTGATTTAAAAGATGAGGTGCTTGGTGTGCTGGTCAATAATTGTAAGGCTGACGACCCCTATAAAAAAGTCATATACTACAGAAGTGCTGCCACCAGATGCTTTAGGACACATGCCTTTGCTGCTATTTCCTGTGACTCACCTGTACTTTCCCATTAGAAGCAATAAAAGTCCATGTGTAGCCCCCAATTCGTGGTAAATGTATATGTCCAGGAGCACCATATGGCGGCATCCTTATGGTGAAAATACACTATGTATCTGGATGCAGCTATATTCTTAGGCCACTGGAACTTTTACGTCGATGTAAAGCTGCTTTCACAAGGTGCGTTTTTGCACACACAAAAAAAAACAACTGCCTGCATTTTTTGTGCAAAAACACACCATTATACAGAATAATGTCCCATATGGCCCCTGCACACGGTATAATATTCCAACGTATTTTTGCCACTCACTAGCTATTATTATACTGTGGGGTCTGTTCAGACACCACAGTATAATAAGTGGAGGAACAAGAGAGTTGATCAAACATGAAAAAAAAAAAAAATGTTACTCAACTCTCTTGCGCAGCTCTCTGTTCTCTTCGGTATTTCTGCTTGATGTCAATGACTGCTGATCGGGTCTTGTCGGCGTCGTCATGCATAATGACACCGACGTGACCCCTGAGGCACTATCAGCGGACCCTTACATCAGGAAGAAGCGCCGAAGACTGCAGGGTGTTGCTTCAGAGCGCAGGAGAGGTGAGTAACATTTTTTATGTTTGATCACCTCCCCTGGACCTCCACTTAATATACTCTGGGGTCTGGGGGTTACCAACCCCTGAACTAGAGGCAGGCAGCCTTGTACGATGCATACACACTAATCTGGTTACAAATTATACCAGTTACCACCATTAGTCCTATGCATTTTTCTCATCAATGTGTTCTGTGTAGTGACTGAGCACGTACAACATGTAACCCTAATGCTTAAACATGCCAAAAGCTCTGAGTTAGGCCAATGTTCCTTTTTAATTTTTTATTTGTTTTCCGAGGGAGTGGGCGATTGTCAAAGGGCTAATTTGCAGTGAATGGAATGATTTGTCCTGTGGAAAGTTGCTCCAGTTTTAGGAAATATAGTTTATGTTCAGTTCAGCACGTGTATCTTAACCCTTTCACTGCCAGAGGTCTCCGGAAATTTTGCACCTCCGATAGCCACAGCAATTTGCACAGTTTTGAGATGGACAAATCAAACCTAAATTGAAACATAAAAAAAATCATCCAAACCCCCCCCCCCCCATACCTATATATTTTCTTAAAGTAGACACTTGCAGCATTGTCAGAATGACACTTGGTACTGTATGCGAACAAGCACCTTCATGCAATTTTGATTTTAAGTGAATGTTTTATTAAAAAAAAAAAAAGCAAATAAATGTATATTAGTTGCTAAAAGTGGAAACCAAACAAAAATTTATATGCACCAAACCTCCTAAAAATAAGAGTTCAATATGTGCAGAGTTCATTCATATCACTAAGGCCTACACCTGAATGCACAGGTCTTCAGAAAATCACTAGAACTGGAAGGAACAAAAATCTGTTTTAGGCTAAAGCCCCACGTGGCATAAACACTGCGATTTGCCCGCAGCGGAAGCACCACGGAAAAAATCGTGGCATTTTACAGTCAGAGCAAAGTGGATGGGATTCTAGTGAATCCCATGCTCACTTTGCAGGAAAAACCGCGCTGCGGACACGTGGTGATTTCCAAAACCGGCACAGTTTTGGAAATCGCAGCATGGTATAATTGAAACAAAGTCCACAGAGGAAAACTCTGCAAACTTTCTGTCTAAAAGCGCTGCGGGAAGAACCGCGATGCGATCCCACTGCAGTTTCTCACGCAGCGCGTTTTTGCTGTGGGATGCCTCGTGGGGCCTTAGCCTTAAAGCTGGAAATGTTAAAAAAAAAGTATCATCCTATAAAATGTAGGGATTACACACCGTGGAAAGCAAGTGAACCCCTAAACCTATATATTTTTTGAAAGTAGACAACCTGAAGATTACATGCATCTCAATTGGTTATCAATAGCCACATCCACCTTCATATAACTTTGTGACAAACACACATTTTTTTGAAAAAATGCACTAAACACATATTTGAACTTAACTCCTATTCAATCTTACATTCACACACAAAATACATTTAAAATAAAAGATCAAGGTGTACACAATTTATATATACCACAAACAACTACAAGAGCTCGTACTCTCAAACACCGATACAGAAGGCAAGCAAGATTTTGCTGTTATTCACTAATATGTTAAAAATCTATACTGCACCTAGCAAACTGACTGTGATACCAAAATCTAACTTTGAGATTGCACAGCATACCGTATATAAAAACACAACTTAATATGTCATATATACAGTGCCTTGCGAAAGTAATCGGCCCCCTTGAACTTTTCAACCTTTTGCCACATTTCAGGCTTCAAACAAAGATATAAAATTTTAATTTTTTTGGTGAAGAATCAACAAGTGGGACACAATTGTGAAGTGGAACGATATTTATTGATTATTTTAAACTTTTGTAAAAAATAAAAAACTGAAAAGTGGGGCGTGCAATATTATTTACTGATACACTTTACTAGTGCATATGATTCTGGACCAAAATGCACTTTATTTAAAAAAAGTTTTCTGCCTATAAAACCTCCATAAAAAAGTTTCTGTCACTAGAGGTCTCCCTAATTTGCTATTCACTTCTCCTTACTACAAAAGGTCAGTCTTCCTAAACCAACAGGCTCAAGACCAAACACAGAAAGGGCAGATCTCCTTCTCTGTGCTCCCAGCCTGTACACTTCTCACAGTGAGTGTAAAGAAAGTCTATCTACCTCTGACTAGCTGCTTGTGTTACTGATGAGGAGATGCTAGTCAGTCAGCAGCTTTCCTGACAGTGCTCAAGTTTCTCTTTTTTGGTGTCAGGGATCATTTTTGCTTTATTATAGCCTAGATTTGGGGACAAGTGTCCCAAGGACATCCTAGATTATGTTCAACCTGGGCTTTCCTTTGCCATTTTACAATCCTAGTAGAATTACATCCAAAGAAACTAGCATTAGTAATAATGGATGGGGGGGGGGGCAGACTGTTCTGTATTGTACACTTCCCCTGCCTCAGAGAAATGCAAATGTGCTGCAGTCATGATGTGGCTATTAGCAGCAGAAACACTGATAGGACACCATGTATAAGGGCTTATAAAACTAGAGAACAGACTGCCCAATAAAACCCTGCAGATAGTTCAACTTTGGTGAATAAAGGTTACCAAAATTTTCATCAAGTCATATCAAAGCACATGGTCACTAGAACCAGGATACTATCCAGTGGTCGAAAACAGGAACCCACCAATTAGCATGTAGGTATCTTTATCATACATAGAGCAAGAGATCAATTGTTATCCTGTGTTGCAAATAACATGTACAAATACATTCCATTCAAATGTGTTCTTCTATTATACTGAGCAGTACATATGGGAACCCTATGCATTTATGTGTCCTTCCCTTTAATCATTACAATCCCTGCATTACTGCTTGTTTGCACGGCTTAAACACATCTCCACCCATTTAGACAACATGTTGTCAGTTGTCATTTGGCAATAAGCTGCAACCTCTATGAGACAGGACCTGATAATGCTGTTTTCACATGACATGTCTGTTGTTGCCATGGGGATGCTTATTCCCACAATCTAATTGGAACCATAAACAAGCATCTAGTGCCTGCACATGCACGACTAGAATGATTCCAATAGTAAGACTGCATCTCCATTCTAGCCAACTACCTGTCTTGTTACATATTTAATGACATTTCTAGGAATACAACAATACATTTGCAGATAAGCCTTGTAGGTTTATAATTCTGTCTCACAGACATATGCATGTGTCACATACACACAATACATTTTTATTGTTCATACCCCAGTATTCAAAAGAAATCATTTGATGTACAGTGCAGTATGCGTGTTGACAGACAAAGAAAATGCAATTGGAAAGATTTCGAATGGCTGGCTTACCTGGTGTGCCCTGTATTCACCAAACTGGTGCATGTAGTGCGGTAACTAAATTGAGAGAGCCAAGGGTTGTACTTTCAGCAAAGTCCCACAAACTCAATAAAGCAGCAACGTGTATGCATCAGTGCCGCTCCACCCAAAATCCTTCTCACTGCAGTCATGCAATGAGAAGGAACTGGGGCTTAGCAGGTGTAAGGCTGGGTCCACACCTGCGCCTGGTATCCGTTCGATTGCAAACATTTTTAAGAGAAAAATAGGTTTGGTACAAAAAGTATTCCAAACTTACACAGCGGATACCCGAATCCGTTTGTTTTTGTTGTTTTTTTTTTTTTTTTTTTAGAGGGATTAGTCAATGAGTGTCCGTTCAAAAAAAACTGACAGTTTGTGTCAGTTTGTTTCTGTTTTTGACCAATCCATTTTTTTTTTCTTCCCCCTTCTTCATTCTGAGCATGCGCAGAGGGAAAAACAGATTGCAAAACGGACACAAAAAAAAAAAAAAAAAAAAAAAACGGATTGGTTGCTGTCCGTCTAGAATCCTCATTTTTAGTACGGAGACAAAGTCCTGCAAGTTCTAGTTTTCTCTCTGCACAAAAAAGTGGAAACCAGACAGAAATGGCACAAACTGATACATGCGGATTACTTTTAAAACCCAATGAAGTCAATGGGTTTAAATCTGGACCGTTCAAAATCAGTTTTTGAAGATTTCAAACACTGATTTCGAGCGGATTGACGAACGCAGATGTGAACCCATCCTAATGGTTAAAGACACTTCAGTTTTCTTCAGTGAAGTATATTGCAACATTTGTTCCTTTCACCTACACTAAATATTTATGAAAAAAAATAACTTTGATAAGTTTTTATGATGCAGTTCTCAAACTAAAACCAGATGAGGATCATAAAAAGGGAGTAAAAGTGTAAGACAGGTTTGTTCTTTATACTTGAAACCCACTGCTGGTTTCAGCTTCAAAACGGTTTCCGAAAACATGAATAAAGCCAGAATGCATACACTGTTAGTAAAAGATTGGATAAAGGTGCAAGAAAGTCAAATGCCACTACAGGTTTGTATGCAGCAGTCACTGGATTAAAGTCAGGTAGTGTGAAAGCTCATAGTGCAGAACTGCCCAGAAGTGGTGACCCAGGAGTGCCTGAATTCAAGGGTTCCCCATTGAGTGACTGTTACAACTTCACCTACTCATTTTAAAGCAAACTCAACTACATCTGCTTGGTCTACTGGCTATCAAATACTGAGGAATTTATTTTATTCTGGTTTGAAGCCCAGGCTGTCACCATGGTTCACAACTGTCATTTTGTGTTTTTTTTTTTTTTTTTTTTTTACTGTGTGTTCACCATCCACAGTTTGTCACAGGATTTGGCACCTGGTAAAGGATGTCCCTTATAAATATCAAGGGGTGGCCATTAGATTCCCCATCACCCTTCTGGGGGAGCCAAAGCCTTTGAATGGCAGTTCCTGATAAGGTGCATTGCTGGGATGACAGCAAGGCAAAAGCCACTTTGTTATATTTAGCAAAAGGAAGCCATCGATCCTTGATCTTGCTAGTCTAAGGGTGGAGAAAGGCCTTAACCAGGCATCATCCTCACACACATTTGAGTTTTACGCTGCACATTTTTGTAGCACTCCAGTATAAGGAAGCACAAATATTGACAGAACAAGGTTGAGAATTTCAACAGAATTCTAATAAATTAATTTAGTAATAATATATAGCTCAATATTCCTGTGTGTAAAGTTTACTTTAGTATGCTGTTTTTTTTTTTGTTTCTTTAAAGCTATGATACAACTGATTTTCTAACTTCTGTTTCTCTGGTAACCCTTCTGTAAGAGTGGAAATGACGCTATCCTGCTGCTTTTATGAAGTGTATTTAATTAAAGTTTAATGCGCTGCTTCTGTACTTGATGTCAATAACAGCTGTACCTTTTCATCATCTTCTTCATCGCACCGCTTTCTTTCTTTTCAGCTCCTAGACAACATGCTCTCTGCTGCTTGGCACTTCCTGCTGCATCATGGCAGAGGAAGGCTGCTAGCCCTTCAATAAATTATAACCTGCTCATCTCAATGCCGCAGCTTTTCCAACCTGACCTTGCACGCACATTAGGCAGATATAGAACTATTGTGTTTGTGATTCAGCTGGGATACACAATTGGCTTTGAAATAAACAAGACAACCTTTACTATAAGAGCACTGAACCTCAAAAGCATTAACACCTGGGTGAGCCAATATTTGTTTCTGTTCTGCTAGTAAAAAACAACGGAAGTTTGGATTTATGAACTTTTTTTTGTTCTCCTGCCTCAGGAAACTCCAATCACAAGTGTGTGCTTTTAGCAATCCTACTGAAGTCAATATCAGGTTTGCAAGTTCCATGTCTCTTCTCCATGTCCATTTATAATCATGACAACCATGTTCTGTGAAAATTCCATTGCTTGTACCTATTTAGATCCAATCTAACTGATAAAGTTGACACAAGTGTCAGAAATCTCTCACTAGATGCAGGAGATACTCTGACCAGTCTTAAATGGTCACTAACTTTTTAGACACTCATTTAATAGAGCAAGTGGTTCTGGACCAAAATGTAATGCACGTTACATAAAAATCTTGCCGTTTTCTGCCTGAAAAACCTCTCTAAGGCTAAGGCCCCACGTTGCAGAAACACAGTTTTTTTTGTTGCAGATTTTGCTGCGGTATTTTTTAGCCAAAGATAAGAACGGCTACAAAAGGAATGGGAAATAGAAAGTAAATTCTTATACTTCTACCTTCTGCTCAATCCATTCTTGGCTTTTGCTCAAAAAAAACCAGCAAAATCTGCAACAAAAAAAGCTGCGTTTCCGCAATGTGGGGCCTCAGCCTTAAAGTTGCTCCAGCTAGGTGCCTCATTTCTTCCTGATTCACTGTTCATTCTCTGTTACGAGGGAAGGCCCTCCTTTATAAATCAACGCTGGTATTTATAACTGTAGGGGGATATTTTCTGCGGCAGTGTGGATTTTGGTGTTACTACAAGTATTGTGTGGGCTGTACTGTGGTATTTGGTTGCCACTGGGGAGGGTACTATATGTACAGCAAAGTGGCATTTGTTTGGTATTCTGAGATACTATTTCTTCGCTTCCCAACATCGCAACAGATTCACCAGTGTCAAAATATTTGAGATACCCTGCCCTTAAATCATGTATTCCACTGTAATACACATAGCATTACAAGTTACTTTTACCTGTAAGTTTCCCCACAATTGGCTGCTAACCCTAGACCAGTTAACATCAGCACATTCTTATCTATAGCATGTGTTGTATCGCAAGGTGTCTATTTAAAGTGATGGGTGACCTTAATATACATCAGAATGAGCCCCACTTTTGTAGCAACTTTCCATTCTGGCTATTAGTGGCATCCCACTATGACGCACAATGGCTTCTGGACACCTTTTTGGACAAAACAGAACATGGCAAACAGCCAGCCGATATAGTCCACCATTACCACAGCATACCACTTCCTATACTACGGATCACTATGGGGCCTACATTCATGGCGTAGCTCGCTGTGGCTATTTGTGTGGTGCTTACTACACCTGAAGAAAAGGGTTTCGTGCTGCCCTGTAACAAAACTACACTTAACAGACAATACCTGAGATAAAGTAGTTCAGATGTGCAGCATGTGTGATTGATTGTTAGATCCAACCTATTAGCATGGGCATTTCACTGAACACACACCTTTATTATGGGTTTTCCCACTTCAGCAATTTATCCCCTAAAAAAAAGTAAAATAGTGCAGAATGCTGCGCTATTTTGTGTAATAGATTGCCAGGCTCCCTAAACACAGTATAATACTCCTTAGTGGTCCCTATACACTGTATAATGCTCCTTAGTACCCCACCCACAGTATGATGCCTGATGATACATGATGACAAGCCACAAAGCTTCTGGGAGAATGTCCTATGGACAGATGAGACAAAAATCGAAATTTTTGGCAAGGCACATCAGCTCTATGTTCACAGATGGAAAAATGAAGCATATCTTGAAAAGAACACTGTCCCTACTGTGAAAAATGGAGGAGGCTCTGATATGTTCTGGGGCTGCCTTGCTGCATCTGGCACAGGGTGTCTTGAATCTGTGCAGGGTACAATGAAATCTCAAGACTATCAAGGGATTCTAGAGAGAAATGTGCTGCCCAGTGTCAGAAAGCTTGGTCTTAGTCGCAGATCATGGGTCTTACAACAGGATAATGAACCAAAACACACAGCTAAAAACACCCAAGAATGGCTAAGAGGAAAACATTGGACTATTCTGAAGTGGCCTTCTATGAGCCCTGACCTAAACCCTATTGAGCAACTTTGGAAGGAGCTGAAACATGCCGTCTGGAAAAGGCACCCTTCAAACCCGAGACGACTGGAGCAGTTTGCTCATGAGGAGTGGGCCAAAATACCTGTTGAGAGGTGCAGATGTCTCATTGACAGTTACAGGAATCGTTTGATTGCAGTGATTGCCTCAAAAGGTTGTGCAACAAAATATGAAGTTAAGGGTACCATCATTTCTGTCCAGGCCTGTTTCATGAGTTTTCATTTTTTAAAAATTCTGTTGAAGCATGGTTTAAAAGCAATGTCTGACTCATTTGTTCATTTTCATAGAATTTTTATATATTATTACTTTTGTCAGATTCAGGTTATTTCTGTGACCATTGTGGGTTTTTCTTTCGTTAAATGAGGGGTACCAACAATTTTGTCCACGTGTGTAGGTTGCAGATCAGTGGGGGTTCAACTGCACCAATTACAAAAACGGGAGCGTTTTTCTCTCCAGTCTGAAAGGAGCAGTGGTTGATAAGGCATAACCCCACTGCATTTCCAATGGGATCACACAATGAACTGAATCCAGAGAATTGTTGAGGTAAGAAAACATCACGGAAAAAAACGCGGCACTTTACAGTCACTACATAGTGGATGGGTTTCTAGCAAATTCCATCCACACACGGTGGAAAAATACACACAGCAGACACACTGCGATTTCCAAAAACATTGTGGTTTTGGAAATCACAGCATGTCAATTATACCTACAGAAACGCTAGCGGTTTCCCTATAACTATAGAGGACTTTCTGCTGCGGGCCGCTACGTGGGGCCTTAGCCTTAAGGGCATGCACTACAAAAATGTGGTTGTCTAGTACAGGGCAGCCCAACATTTTCTGTATCGCTGTTCAATTCTGCTATGATGAGTTACTTCTTTGGATACCAGGTGAGGGTGGTACAGTTATGTTCTGGTACACTATAAATTACGACAAAGAAGCTCTCTATAAAAAGCTCAACATAAAGAGTGAATGATTACTTCCAATACATCTGACTTTTACCAGCTTCACCTGGATTAGTTATCTGCAATTTTTTTTTATTATTAATACTTTTATTTTGAGCTTAGAGGCTTCAGTTTTCCATACAGTTAAGGTTTCAAATTACAATTTTTTCAACTTACATGAATTAGTTCCTGGCTAGCCATTGTAACTAGTAAGACCAGCCTAACAGAGTAAATATACAAGTGTTGTCCAGATGACACAACCTTTTTAACCATTTCCTGCTCTACTTTTCAGTAGCACATGACCAAACAGCCAACCTACCTATTTGTTTAGCTAAAAAGTAATATAATGTTTTCCATGATCCATAGAGAAGTCTGAAGATGTGAATAGATATCACCTGCAAATTGTAGGGTTTTGACATGTGAGTACATAAATATATTCATTTGTGGTAGCCAGGTATCAAACAGCTTAAGGATAAAAGTTGTTTTTTTTTTCTGCTTTTATGTAAATTAAAGGGGTTATCCACATTTTAATTGATAGTCTATCCTAAGGACAGGCTATGAATATTACACCTGCCAGGGTCCAACAGCCAACAGTAAAAAAGAAAAACATGTAAATATAGTTTAAAAAAAACTTTCCCCATTCCCTAGATCTCATGTAAAATAAATGAGGCAAAATGTCTGAAAATCCTATAAAAAAAATGAATACATATTTATCCCACTCAGTGAACGTCGTAGCAGGAAAAAAAAAAATCAAAATGGTTGAATTACTGTTTTTTCACCATTTCACCTCCAAATATAAAAACTGAATTAAAAAAAAAAAAAAAAAAAGTGTCAAAATATCAGACATTGCCTAAATGCTATAAATAAAAACTACAACCTGCCCCACGAAAAAAGGACATGTTTGCATTTGTCAAAGTTTTACATTTTTGTAAAAGGTATTAAAACCAGAAAGCCCAGTTTTTACCACATAGTGAATGCTGTTAAAACAAAACCCATCAGAAAACTGAGCAATTGTAGTTTTGTTCTAATTTTAATGCATTTTTGTCCGACTACCCAGTATAAATACAATTTATCCTGTAAAAAATAAACCCTCACAGCG
Organism: Leptodactylus fallax; assembly: GCA_947044405.1. Classification (NCBI taxonomy): domain Eukaryota; kingdom Metazoa; phylum Chordata; class Amphibia; order Anura; family Leptodactylidae; genus Leptodactylus; species Leptodactylus fallax. Next base: position 182,139 of record CAMRHE010001053.1, on the reverse strand, counting down.
CACTATGAATGGAAAAATAAAACAGGTATAACTTTTGGAAGGTGGGGAATAAAGAACAAAAATGCATAAACAAAAAATCACTGCAGCATGCAAGGGTTAAAGGTCACATCCAGTCAATGTAAGTGTTCAGACTGGCGCTTGACCGTTACAAAGATTTAAAGGAGATTCATAAAGGGGATGGGGGGGGGGGAAACACACAAAAGTGAACATTTGGATGTCCATGTGGAGCGAATTTAAGTAATAGAAGCTAAACATTTCTTACCATGTGGTACGATTGTCTGTATGGGCTTGGCAGGAGAGCGTACATTCCATATGGTCAGGGTACCATCTGAATGGCTGCAGATAAACTGCTTTCCTTCATGGTGCCATGCAACAGAATGGATTGCCTAAGAGTTCAACAAAAAAACAAAAAACAAAACACACACTTAAATTCAAGGATATACAAATATCAATTTTCTCTCAACACTAACAGTCTATCTATCTATCTATCTATCTAGCTATCTATCTATCTCTCCATCTATCTATATATATACGTGGATATATTGAGATCATCAATAGGATTGTGTACATAAATTCTAATAATGGAACTTTTTAAAAGACAGTATTCCTTTTCATACTGACTTAATGTAGAAAAACTAAATTAGAAGTTCCATTTTTTTTTTTTTTTTTTAACACATTGGAAGGCTTTAAAAAACAAATACTATATGCTCACCTATCCTTTTGGCCCGGGATCCAGTGCAGAGTCTCTGTTCAGATGACCTTTGGCACGTATAGGAGTGCATTAGCCAAGCAATGGCCGAGCACTGAAGTGTTGAAATGGAGCATCAGTGCTCAGCCACTGACTGGCTGACACACTCTCGTACAGCTAAAGATAAACAATCACCAGAGACCTGGATCCAAATGGCCAGCATAGCCCTAGCAGAGACAATTGTCACTGAAACAGGAAAGATTTCAACTGGAATAGTTTAAAAAACAACAACAATAAGAACAATAAAAGTTACAATGGCCTCAGGATACAATATTTTCAACATACAATGGCCCAGAAAAGATCACTGTAACTTGAAACCAGACCAGTAGGTTCCAACAAATCAGCATGGTCATTTAACTGGTAAAACCCCTGTATTAGAGAAGTTTTTTCACAAACCCACTCACTCCAAAGCCAGCTCTGGATTATTTTTCTCTAAATCCCCACCATTCCTGAGCAGTCATTCCATGTTCGTTTCAGCACTGAATATGCTAATTAGCCTGTCAAGTAGGCGGTCCTTTTCTCTAAATTCCAGGGAGCAACTAACAGAAAGGATTGCTCAGCAATGATGGTGGTGGGGAATTAGAGAAAAAAAAAAAAAGTTCCAACTGTGCCAGAATCAGAAAAACAATGGCCACAAAGATTTGGAAGATTTGGAGGCGGCGATAGGTTCTCTTTAAAGCAGCTACAAACCAGAGCTCCACCCTATGGTGGCATGCTATATAATCTTTTTTGGGAAAGTTTATATGGAAGACACATCTTATGCTTCTAAAGTCTCTGAAATAACAGACCTCAAGTAAAGGCTAGCCATAGATTCACCACTCACCAATGTGTAGTAAAGGCTGTGCTGCCAGCGATCTCTAAAAGATTATCTTGTTACACAGATCTTTTTTTTTTTTTTTTTTTTTTTTTTTAATTCAGTAGATGCAAAGCGTGCAATTGTAATCATCACATATATACAGATATAGTTAATATAGGGAGGTACAGCACTAGCAAATCAAAAGCTTGCTTAAAACAACAAAGGATGAGAAACACAAGGCATGCTTCCCCCCAGCTTATCTAGCCCCCACCACAAATGGAAGCCTCCACATTTTGCAATTTAAAGATTTATTTCACATTATTAGTAGCAGCTATAAAACCAAGTGGGATTAAACCATCTGTGGAAATTGTAGTAATGGTTTCAGATGTAGGCTAAAAACATTAGAAAAGTTAGTCAGTAGGGAGTGGGCTAATGACAGATGTACATGGAGTTTCCTCACATGACCTTTCAATGCCGTTACTTAACAGACGGAGTATTAGCTGCCAGATGTTAATCCCCCAATTGGCATTTTCTGCTTAAAGAGGTTATCTTCTAAGCAGTAAGTATTCTGTGTTAAGACTGGATACACTGCATGATAGCTAAGATTCCTAGTGAATGCTGCTCTCTGAGTCTCACACAATGGTAATTGTTACTGTTATACTCACAGCAACGAGGAAAGTCTGGCCGTGCGAGACAACTGCGAGTAGACTTCAAAATAATAAACCCATGTGGTAAATGGCAAGACGGTCTATGCAGTGAAGACAATCTAGGGCTTGTGATACGGTGATGTAGAAAATACACACAAATACTGTATTCTCTCAGTAATGTATTATTCCCCCCCACATTTAATGCATCCCAAAGGGGCAAAGTGTGAGCTCTTGAGCCGAGCGCATGTTTATTTATAATGATGAACTGAATGAACAGTAATTTTGTAAACACAACATTATCATAATCTTCACAAACTGAAGCATTCACATTATCATCTCTCAGGCGCATAGAATAAAGTCCCCACCAGCTGCCCGCAGCACCATCTTCTGCATGTTGGTTCTTTCAGGAAGTTGCGGGGAATTCATATTTAGAGTAGGCTCTGTTCACATCTACATCAGAGCCTCTGTTGCAGACTGTGGCAATTATATCTAAAAAAAATACAGCTTTGGTTTTCACCTTAAAACTACTAGCACCTAGGCAGAAATTGACAGACCCCATCATAAGTCAATTGAGTGTTTAGGGCACTGCCAGTTTCTATCATGCAAAGGATCCAGTACAATACTTATGTGAACAGAGCCTTAGCCAAAGGTGAAACTACAGAACACATGTGATATGCACACTATATAATTTATCTCTGTCTATAAATACAAACTTACCTGACCATAGAAGTCCCAAAGTTGCATATTTATGGGAATTCTAACAATATTCTCTACAACTACTATATCTTAGGATTGTTGGGCGACAACTTAATGAGCAACACTACAGTGTCCAGGGGTTGGCAACTACTGACATATAATTCTACATGGTTATACTACATGTAGAAGAGGCCGGGGAAGATGAAACCATAAAAAAAAAAAATAAAAAAAAAAAAAAAAAACACACACACACCACAAACACCACACACACTCTGGTATCAGTCGCCATGCCTTTACCAGCGGAAGTCTTGCACCATACGTGACTGCAGAAGCCAATCACCAGCCACAGGAAAGGAACCAGTGATGCCACTCACATACATCACCAGTTCCTTTCCTGTGGCCGCTGATGGTTACGTGCGGTGCAGGACTTCCGCCAGCAAAGGCATGGCATGTTCTGGACCGGACAGTGCCAGACGACAGGGTAGTATGAAGATTTTTTTTTTTTTTTTTTTTTGTTTAACCTTCCCCGGCCTCCTCCTGGACTCAAATTCCTGGACAACCCCTTTAATAAGACAAAATTGAAAAAAAATAAATGAGTTTGAACTGCAGATTTCTATTACTACTTATATACATTTATGAATTCAGACACCATTATGACAATTCTAGACAACATGGAAATTACAAACCTCATCATAGGTATATCTGTAATCCGCTCTCTTTGACTTGAGGTCCCATAAAACTACTGTGCCAGACTCATAACCAATTAGCAGCTAAAAGACAAAACTGTAATGTTAGAGATTTTACGGAAAACACGAATTTTTATATATTTTTTTTTTTAATATTTCAATAAAGATGGTGAGAGATCTATTTTAACTATTAAGCTTCTGAAATGCCCCCCTCCATTCCAAACAACAAGATGAAGTGTATTAGGTGATTATAAGAAAGAGAAAAGATGGGAGGAAATTGTATTTTCATCAAAGGCGATTGGCTGAATTATCAAGATGTGCAGAACCATATCAGAGAATAGCAGATGTTCAAATTACACCGTGAAAGACTTTAATTTGTAGTTAGTGGAGAAAATGCATTGTCGTTTACAACAGATGTCAGCACTGAGGAATATGGATGGTAAGAATTTACCAAACTACTAAACAGAACTTAGAAAAGAGAAGTAACAGCACAACGTGGACTAATATCACAATCAGATACTTAGTATAGATAAGGAATATTTCTTAATCCTTAGATTTCTCAAGCCGACCTAAGCAGGACACCCTGCTTAATCCCTGTCTACTTTGACTTGCAATCACTCAAGGAAAACAGCAAATATCAACCCTAATGTGGAGTTACCTACACTATCACACAATAGCAGTGCAAATATTAGGAAATTTAAAGGTTTGTTTTAAAAGGGCTTTCCCACCTATGACCTAAGAGGATAGGAGATAAGCATGGGTCTAGCCACTGGGACCCCAGGTATCATCAGTACAGATGCCACACAGTTCCCATGTGTTCTTCATGACAATGGATTGGTGAAATGTATGCATGCCCACCAATTCATTCACTTCTATGTTGATGACAGATAGCCAAGTACATTGTCCGGTCAGTCCTATAGAAGTGAAATGATCAGTGGCCATGCTATGGGGAATCTCATTCTAGTCATTGCTGGAGGTAGTAAATATTACAAGTGCAATGGAAATTGCAAATACTGTTTAAAAATATTTTTTTTTTATAATAAAACACAAATCCAAAATCCGCAGGTTTCCTCTGCGGACTTTCTGCTTCCATTATACCTATAGGGAAACGGCCGGCGTTTCCATAGTTATAATTGACATGCTGCGATTTTCAAAACCGCCGCGTGTTAGCTGCGTATATTTTGCCGCAATGTGTGGATGGGAATCGCAAGATTCCCATCCACTTTCCGCGGCATTTTCACCACGTGGGCCCCCCGGCCTAAGGCTAAGGCCCCACGTTGCAGAAACTATTTTCTGTTGCAGATTTTGCTGCGTTTTTTTGAGCCAGGAATGGATTTAAACAGAAGGAAAAAGTCTAAGAGCTTACTTCATATTTTCCATTCCTTTTCAAGCCACTCGCAACTTTGGTTCAAAGAACCGCAGCAAAATCTGCAACAATGTAGCTTTTCCACAATGTTCCTAAATATGCTAATCAGTTATAGGTATATTGCTGAAAGCCCCCTGTTCCTTGCTTGTGATAGACAGGATTTCTCCCTAGGCACGGTAATATGGAAAATGCTAAACAGCAGTTAGTGAATTGGGGAAATCTGAAGCTCATACATATCCAGGACTCTTAGCTCTTCGTCTCCGTTCTTTGGGCCCACTTGATGACCCTACAAACGGAATCCCTATCCGCTTAAAAAGTAGACCATAATGGGCTCCCCAGGCATATTTTAAGCAGAATGGTCACCGAAAGCTAGTGTGACCGCAGCCTGATCAAATTTGCAATTAATGTGTTGCAGCATATTGGGGTCAATGTGAACCAGGAGTCTGGCATATTCATAAGTTGCAATCTCTGCCCACCCTTTATTGACATATTACTTCTTATGCAAACAAAGAGGGAGAAAGCTAGCAAACGGCAGTGGGTGGAAGTGGGACACTACAACATATTAATAACCAGGGACTCCGGGCTCACCATGCTCGCATGGTACTGTAGCACCTAAAATGTAAGTTTTGACAAACTACAGCAAGTTTATACCCAACACACTGTTGACATCAATGTACCTATTACTGCATGCTGTTCTCAGAGCGTGTAACAAAGGAGATTTACAGAATCTCTTTAAAATATGACTCAATTCAAAATGAGTCACTAAATAAAAAGACATACAAGCATCATCCTCTTATTTTCTCATCAGAATATGGTGGTTAAAAAAAAAAAAAAATATAAAAAAAATAATCAATTTGAAATAAAATCAGACTAAAGCACATATTTCCACTAGTATGATGGCCCTTGCCTGAGCCGCATTGCCCAGCAGGTTTCTTTTCTCTCTCCTTCAGTAGTAGTAGTATTGCAGACATTCTACTATGAAGTCCTGATTTACACTGTCTAACCTAAATTATTTTTATGCCTCAGTGAAGAATTTGTCCTCTAATCTAAGGCGTAGTTTATGAACAATTTTGAAGATATTAACACTATTTCTTTTGCAGACTTTGATACAATTGCAGCTGTGGTTCTAAATAAAATACTAACTACTTCTGTAATAACTGCAACAGCAACAAAATGGTAACAAATACAAAATACAATGGTGTGGACTTCTTCCTTAATATTTACAATAGTTTTCACATAGGGAAAGAGGGACTACTAAAAAGGTTTAAAATGGGATAAGCATATGCTTAATCTAAAGTAAATTTTGTTCTCAGAAGAAAATCTTGGGGAACACACACATGCATGTAGAATATGTCTACATGGTAGCCTACAGGGCATGATGGCATGTAAAAAATGAAATGACACGGCTACACTCCCAGCAGTCATTGTCCCAGAGATCAGCTCCTAGGGCAAAAAATCTTCAGAGCTGACATTACAAAGTTCGAGCACTATTCGTTCCATTTACCCCTTTTTGCTAAAAGCAGAATACTTATGTAGAAGATTATGTATGAGAAGTTCAATGGTAAAGGTCACTGAACAAACTCATGACATACATTTTAAGAGGCAGACTCCATTGCAGTTATTCAGTTCTGGTCCCAAATCACGTCAATCAAAAGTTTATTACATTTAGCTTTAGGATAAAATACTTGTTTCAAAGTCAGGCTTTTTCATGGATTTCTACATTGTACTCTGTCCTTCTGCAATACCTCTTGACAATATGACAGCTGTCTAAGCTAAGTGCCCATTTTATTTTCTATTGAAAGCTCAAAAGACTCCAGCCCTATTGCAAGGTGACTGGTTTTGTAGATCTTGATGTGATACATCTTGTTTCTCTCAAATCTGTGGCCAGGTGAATAACTACTGTGACTACTATGTTGTCAGATGGCTAAAACTGCCAAAGGAAATTCAGAATACTGGATCTTCAGCCACCCCCAGGACAGCAGGAAACTAGTCAGGAATACTGGTGGCTTGGGTATACCTGCAAGGTGATGCCAGATAGTATAGCTTTTAAATATGGTATCACAGTGAGATGATCACATGCCAAGGCTTTGTGTTTGACAAGATACATTTTGTTTATTTCTTCTTTGTCTTGCTCATTGAAACTTAGGCATTTATTCCTTGTAAACAATGAGCTCGCTAGCATGGAAAAACTCAGGATCTTCAATAATCTTCTGTTATTTATCATGATAAACAGAGCTGCACCTGCCATGAGGCGATGATATGATATGCCTCCTGGCATAAACTGAGGGCAGTTCTTAATTTTTTTTTTATATATATAAAAAAAAAAACGGCCACTACGTATTCGTTTATTCCAACAGGTATAGGCCGATATTTTACTCACCGATTCCCGCTCCTGTCCAATCTGGCCTTCGCTTCTTCCTCCACAGGACGTTGCAGCGTTCTGTAGCTTACGTGCCCTGGAGGAAGAAGTGGAGGCCAGATGCTACAGGAGTGAGGATCGAGTGTAAAACACTAATCGCAACCTGTTGGAATAATTGAATAGGTAGCAACCGAAATTTTGTGGCACCAGCAGAGGTCAGCAACAACAAACAGTTATACTCCTCACCTCTCCTGGAAGCAGTCAACGGGCATCCTTTTCAGGCCTCAGTCTGACATCATGAGCCCTGGGTCACAGCTGAGGTCTGCAATTAGGCCTCAAGAGTCACATGGGGCGCAATGAGTGTTAGGCCTCAGTGGTAACCCCTTCAGCATATGACATCAGATGGAGGTCATGCATAAGACACCATGAAAGTTGAGTAAAAGTGTTTGTTATTTTTCCTCACTATTCAGGCCTCCCCTTATTACATTCTAGGGTCTGAGGAGATCCCAGAGTATAATAGTGCTCAGGCCGAGCGAGAGATTTTTGGAAAATTCTGGTCGAATTTAAGGTTAACATATCACTGTGTGGGGGCCAAAAAGGGAGCAATATACTGTGAGGGTCAGTAAAGGGGGCATTAGACTGTGGGAGGACCAGTAAAGGGAGTATTATTCTGTGTGGGAGTCACTAAAGAGGACATTATATTGTGTGAGAGCCAAAATTAGAGGATTTTTTTTAATCTGCAAATGGGGGTCTTGCCTACAATTTTAAATTATGATGGCCCCATCACGGAACCAAGAATTGCTGTGTCAGGTTTGGCGCATTTCTATATGCAGCAGAGGGGCTAGGTTCACCACATCCCTAATGATCAAATTAGCAAATATATAACCTGTCTGACAATGGACTGTGCAATATTTAAATCTGCAAATACCTTACCCACTAAACAAAAAATATTAACACCTACCTTTCCTTCATCCATTGGATTATCACTGATGTGGACAACTGGCCCTGGATGTGATTTGGATGACCTGGGGGGGGCAGGGGAACACATATGGAAGAGTAAGTAAAATTAAAATGGTAGCCTTTGTAGTTATAATAATAAAATCATGGCAAACTCTTGATCACTTCTGCATATTGAGCTAGAGTGAAAATGATATGACAATTTCCAAGTGGTAAATTATGGATTATAATTGTAGATGGGAAGTAGTTGCACCTATAAAGCTTAAAGTGTAAGTATACTTTTATTAATTTCATAAATCAACAGTTCAGGTGAAGATTAAAACTTTATACTTTATTAAAGAAAAGTGCAGGTTTCTTCACTTATTTGCCTCATTTTGTCACTGATCAAATCTGGACAATAGAGTCCATAGAGAGAGGGCAGAGGAAGATGAGAGCTCCTCTGAGCAGAGAGACAGTTCTTTCACAAGACAGCTGGGTTATCAGAAATTGCTATCCAGCCTTCTGACAGAAATAACACCTTTAAGTTTGTTGACAGACACGTGTGTCTCTCCTCCTCCTCCCTTTTCCATAGACCACATTGCAAAGTAACACTGTCTATAGGTGTACGGACCAAAAAGATACAGGCACTTTTCTTTATTGAAATATATTGCAAAGTTTGTTCCCTTCACCTGCACTACTGATTTAGGAAAAAATAAAAATTGACTTACACTTTCAATTTCAGGTTTTACACCAGCTACAATATGCAGATCCAACACATTAGCATTAAAGTCAAAGCAATATAGGTACCATATGCATACATTTATAACACACATGGTAAGTTTATGCCTTATGAATTGCATGATAATACTTGGAGCACTCCAGGAAAATGTTCATGTTTTACTCTGAAATCAGCATCAGCTAAATAGTTAAGCAGTTAAATTTTAACAAGTGCTTTATTTCCAAATTCTCACCCTCCGTTCTGGTCCTTCTGTTGTAGCAGGTGACTGAGTTCTGACTCTCTGAATCATACATGCATCTCACTGTGGATCAAAAGTTGACCTCTATTTATTCCTATATGATACTCATTGAGACTTATAGGAATGTACGGGAGGACTCACTTCTGGTCCACTGAGAACAGTTTGTAGGATTCAAAAAGTTAGTGTCGATCACATGGTACAAATTAAGAACCTGAAGAGGGGGATGAAACTTCAGGAATAAAACACTTGAGAGGATTTTTGACCCAACAACTATTTAATCAATCTGTCCTACAAACAGAAAATAATAAACATTTTTCCAGAATGCTTTACTTTAGATAGTCCATCAGGTCCAAAACTCCTCCCAAACCAATAGAAGTACAATCAGGTTTATTCTCTCTGCTGATTTCAGGTGGAAACCGGGCAGAAACCTGACGGAACCCATTATAGTCTGCGGGTTTCCAGGGGTAACCGCTTTTTAAGCGGATAGGGTTTCAGTTTTTCAGGTCCCAAATCGGACCCAAAGGACAGAAACCTGAACACTAGTGAACCTAGCGTAAGATAGCCACAAGCACTCTGGGTCTCTTAGAATCCCCATCCAAAGCCGCTCCTTTAGCTGTGAATGAGATTTTCAGTCTCTGCTTGAGTCATGGCTATCTGACGACAAATCTAGTAAAGCAGGCCTGCCCCCCATTGCACTTGCAGGCTGAGAGCATATCCATACAATGATAAATTATCTTAAAAGGAACGTTTCTGCTCCTATTAAAGGCCCATCGCAGCACTATCATTGATCTGCAACACATTCATTTATACACACTTGCAAATAAATGTAATTATATGTGCATATTATATTTAGAAAGAAGAAATGGGTATAGTATCCCCTAACTCACATCAGTTCCAAAAGGCTGCCTAAATTAGTAATAGTTCTATGCAGGGGTCTTTACTATGAAACATGCCTATGTGGTCAGAAACTGATGCAGAGAATATTTTTATGGAACTGCAAATCTACCTGCAAGTGTATCAGGGCCAGGTCTGATTTGCCAGATTTACCTACAGACAGTTGCAAGTTGTCTTCTAGAATCACTGGCCAAAACAATCTCTTTAGTTGTGACTGATATTTTTAGCCTCTGACTGCCTCATGACTGTCTGTAGGCAAAACCTGACAAACTGGGCTGTCCCCAGTACACCTGATTATCTTTGCATTGCTTCCTAGGTCTGTGGCCACAAAGGAATGCGATTAAAGGTCTGTACACAGAACTATTGTTGGTTTGGGAAGCACTTTGGGCCTGACAAACTCCCTTTAGGCTGAGGCCCCACATTGCGGAAACGCAGCTTATTTAATTGCAGATTTTGTTGCGTTTTTTTTTTTTGGAGCCAAACCTAGAAGGGGCTACAAAAGGAATGGGAAATATACAGGAAGCTCTTATACTTCTACCATCTTCTCAATCCACTACTTACTTTGGCTCAAAAAAAGGCAACAAAATCTGCAACAAAAAAAGCTGCGTTTCTGCAATGTGAGGCTTCAGCATTAAAAAGATAAATTAGCAAACAAATTCGGTATTTCAGTCTAATAAAACTAATACATAATACTTTATGCTAAATAATGTACACAATGCGTTTTGGATACAACACAAGAGCCAACATGGATCTAATATAAATATCATAGAAGAAAATCCCCTTCTATAAGCCAAAGAGAAAAGCTGCCCACAAACCAACTGAATATCCACATGTAATACAAGCTACGGGCAGACGCTGCTTTCATCAGTGTTAACAGCTCATAGCTAGATTGGGTATCCCAAAGCAGAATATGCTAAACTTTATAAAAAAACAAACAAAAAAAAAAAAAAAAAAATCCTCTAATGGGATAAGAGTTAAAGTTGCTAAAACAGTTGAAATAAAGATACCATAAACAAAGCAGATTTTATTGAATCAACGTAAACCTAAAATAATTATACGTATTCAGTATCACATAATAAGGACCTGTAGAATAAAGTACTGATAAGAGACACAGAACAATGCTGGTTACAGATGGGTGTCTCTGGTATGAGTGGATTTGCATACTTTTACTCCCATATAGCATTGGCTGAAAAATATATATACACATTGTCACTTCAATGACAGAAATAGTAGCCCCCTGAGCTGCACTTAAGGCATCTCATGCAGTATTCCTGACATGGCACAAGAACCCAGAAACAGTACTGTCCCCTCTCCTTTCGGTGTGTCTGTCTTTGGGTCTGGGATTCCACCCCCTTCTTCGCTCTCCCACATCCCGTATCACTTGTCTGTTTTGTTGATGTGGTGCAGGGTGATCCAGATCAGTCACAAACTAATCCAATACTGATGAACTATCCTAAGGATAGGCCATCAATATCAAGTCTTGGAAACCCATTTAATAAAGAGGAATGTCTTGAGGTGGCGGTTGTAAAATAATTTACTATAGATTGTCTTGTAAACAATAAGGAACCCTCTGGACAGTCCACTGTTAGGAGAGGTACCAGTCAAGTTCAAGTGCTTGCTCGAGCTTATGTAAACATACTGCAAGCACTTTCACAACAGAAGTAACATTTTTCTTCCTGTTCGGATACATGTGAAAAGGCAGAAATTGAATCACTTGGAAAACCACCTGTGGTTATGGAAACAAGAACGAATGGTAACACAGAAACAAGGCATCATAAAACAAGGTTTGCTATACTGTATACAACCACAAAGAGCATAAAGCAATAATAATCACAATAAAACTCAGGTTATAGTAATAGTCAACTTGGGTCATAGGGCAATGAAAATGTACTGCAATAATACATTTAAAAGGGAGTTTTTCAGCACAGTCACCAGTTATAAGTTAAAGAAAGTATGGTAGGGCAGTTCACATGGATTGAAACGGTTCCTTTTGTATACTGATCCAATGCTGAGAGATTCAGCTTTTATAAATATACACAAATAGGTCCACAAGTGCTACTTGGGATGTTCCCACAGGTTCAAGTGCCCTGGTTCTCATCCTAGCCCCCCTGCCTCCAGCCCGGTCTGAGCCCACACATGATCACCGTACAGCAGGTGTTGTACAGTCTCTGACTTTGGTTGTGTCACAGGCAAGGGGAGGAGAAGCAGGGCCCTGCATAACAGCTGGGACACGTGAACCAGAGGGACCATCCCAAGTAGCACTTGTGGACTCACTTGCATATTTATAAAGAGATGAATTTCCCCAAATTGGAGCAGAATATAAAAAATACACTTTTAATCTGTGTGAACTTCCCTACAATACTTTGCAGACGCCACTATTCCAAAGTCAGGAGCACTTCCAAACAAGCTGGTAAATGTATCAGTCTCCTCACTTACAGAATGCAAGCGCTTCAGGCCACCTTACCCTCTTCACTTACTACTGACTGGTCTAAGTTTTAGGCTGTAACAATAAAACAGAAATAATAAATGTGGTTCAATATATTTTGTGAAGTTTTGTCTAATAGGAGAGTGGACCTATCCACAAAATACATGGCCCTTACATAAAGTCATACAGACTGACAGCAAAACTGCTTTAATAGTACTTCTAGTTGACCAGGTTAGACAGGTCACAAAATGACTCATTTTGGCATCATATGACTAATATTGTATGGTGACATTATATGACTAATCTAGCAATCGTAAATCACTAAAATGGAAACTTCCTTGTTTTACTTTTCCCCACTTTACTTTATATCTCAATGCTTATAATGTGACATACTCCGCATCAATGCCTGTCCTCAGTGGAGCTCATTACTTGTACTGTACATGAGAAGACGAATTTCATGTGTGCCATCACATTTGGGAGGGGAAGAGGAAGAAGAAAGAAGAAGAAAGAAGTAAGAAGAAGAAGAAATGCACAAACATAGGCAGAGCATGACGTAGATGTTGCCTCCGGACATATCAGAACTCAGTGATGCAAGGTATCAGAGTGCTAACCACTGAACCACCCACCTACTTTGGTTTGAACAAATCAAGATTTATATTTTTTCCCAAATGTACAGTATATTTAGTTCATTACAGTGGACATACTGTAGATCTCACATATGAATCATTTAATCCCATTGAAATGACTCCCTCAATGATAATAGCCTGCTGCCTCTAGACCTATTTATACAGCGAGGCATTAAAGATATCTGCAGTATAGCTTATTGCAAGTTAATGAGCTCCTTGGATTGCTGACGCATTTCAGGCAGAGCCTGTCAATATAATAATATTCTCTTCATGTTCTGTCTCATATTAGCTGCTGTTGAGTCAAGCAAAAATAAGCATGTTTGCCCTATCTGTTTAGCCCGCCATTTCCTGTTTGTCATTGTCACAACACATTCTGCTTTCCTGACAGACACCGCTGGATATGTATCACTTGGTCATCTATTTCTGTTAAAGAAAAGCTTGCCAAGCAACAACAGAACTGTTGTTACAACTCAGAAGATGACTTCAGGGCACTGCAGAGGTAGCTTTTATTTTACTTTCAGAATGACAACATTTTTTTTTTCATATTTCATCATGAGTTACGTTTTCAGAAGACAATATTTTATTGGAAAATCTTGCACTGACAGAAAATATAGGGGGCTTGAAAAACACCATAAGGTGCAGACTGGTTACATGCACAGATTCAATATTGTACAGGATTTCTGGGCTATTCATTCCAAGGACACGCTGAATAAGTTACAAGAAAGGGTCATCCAAAACACTGCACGGCAGCACCAAATGGTGAATGCCATGATAACAGGTAATGCTCAGACTAAGATGGAGGAGATATCATGGAAAAAGGTCATTGTGGTACACACTAGGAGAGCAGGACAGCCAGATGTACACGTCTGGTGCTGTTAAAAATTCACACGGTTTATCTGATAGCTGCATGTAGTCTGTTGTACAACAGTATACATCTCAACGGCCGTTACAAAGTATCCCATAGTATCGTAGGTAGAAAGCTACAGCTTTTGATCCCTGCCTGCCAGCCACCACATAAAGAAAGGCTGGCAGGCAGACCGTATTGCTTGTTAGAAGACAGCTATTTATAAACATGACGCAGAGGTCCATTCTACGTTTGTATATATATATATATATATATATATATATAATATATATACACAGTACAGACCAAAAGTTTGGACACACCTTCTCATTCCAAGAGTTTTCTGTATTTTCATGACTATAAAAATTGTAGATTCACACTGAAGGCATCAAAACTATGAATTAACACATTTGGAATTATATACTTAACAAATAAGTGTGAAACAACTGAAAATATGTCTTATATTCTAGGTTCTTCAAAGTAGCCACCTTTTGCTTGGATTACTGCTTTGCACACTCTTGGCATTCTCTTGATGAGCTTCAAGAGGTAGTCACCTGAAATGGTCTTCCAACAGTCTTGAAGGAGTTCCCAGAGATGCTTAGCACTTGTTGGCCCTTTTGCCTTCACTCTGCGGTCCAGGTCACCCCGAACCATCTTTATTGGGTTCAGGTCTGGTGACTGTGGAGGCCAGGTCATCTGGCGTAGCACCCCATCACTCTCCTTCTTGGTCAAATAGCCCTTACACAGTCTGGAGGTGTGTTTGGGGTCATTGTCCTGTTGAAAAAATAAACGATGGTCCAACTAAACACAAACCGGATGGAATAGCATGCCGCTGCAAGATGCTGTGGTAACCATGCTGGTTTAGTATTCCTTCAATTTTGAATAAATCCCCAACAGTGTCACCAGCAAAGCACCCCCACACCATCACACCTCCTTCTCCATGCTTCACGGTGGGAACCAGGCATGTAGAGTCCATTCGTTCACCTTTTCTGCGTCGCACAAAGACACGGTGGTTGGAACCAAAGATCTCAAATTTGGACTCATCAGACCAAAGCACAGATTTCCACAGGTCTAATGTCCATTCCTTGTGTTCTTTAGCCCAAACAAGTCTCTCCTGCTTGTTGCCTGTCCTTAGCAGTGGTTTCCGAGCAGCTATTTTACCATGAAAGCCTGCTGCACACAGTCTCCTCTTAACAGTTGTTGTAGAGATGTGTCTGCTGCTAGAACTCTGTGTGGCATTGACATGGTCTCTAATCTGAGCTGCTGTTAACCTGCGATTTCTGAGGCTGGTGACTCGGATGAACTTATCCTCCGCAGCAGAGGTGACTCTTGGTCTTCCTTTCCTGGGGCGGTCCTCATGTGAGCCAGTTTCTTTGTAGCGCTTGATGGTTTTGGCCACTGCACTTGGGGACACTTTCAAAGTTTTCCCAATTTTTCGGACTGACTGACCTTCATTTCTTAAAGTAATGATGGCCACTTTTCGCTTTTTCTGCCATAATACAAATTCTAACACTCCTTTCAGTAGGCTATAGCTGTGGTGCCGCCACTGTGGCCCCCCCCCTTTTCCTCCCTTTCCTTTGTTTTCTTAGCTGCTTTTTTCTTGCCATAATACAAATTCTAACACTCTCATGTCATGTAGGACTATCAGCTGTGTATCCAGCTGATTCTTCTTAATCAACACTTTTTTTTTTAACTGATGGTCCCAACCCCATTTATAAGGCAAGAAATCCCACTTATTAAACCTGACAGGGCACAACTGTGAAGTGAAAACCATTTCAGGTGACTACCTCTTGAAGCTCATCTAAGAGAATGCCAAGAGTGTGCAAAGCAGTAATCAAAGCAAAAGGTGGCTACTTTGAAGAACCTAGAATATAAGACATATTTTCAGTCGTGGGGGGGGGGGCGGGTATGCAACACATTTGGACACCCTTTTTTGGGGGTCTGGGCTAAGCGTTTTTTTTAAGGGGCGCCGCCAAACCCCCCCCATATAATTGCACCCACATGTGGAGTTAATTCATAGTTTGGGGTGGGATGCCTTCAGTGTGAATCTGGGGGGGGGGGAGCACAATTTTTATAGTCGGGGATGAAAATATCAGCAAGACAACACCTCCAATCTACCAGGATCATGCAGAGGAACCGGTGTGTGGGCCCCCCCCCGCCGAAAACATGAACACGGGGGGATAATTGAGGCGGGCTGCCATGCTCGGCGCCAAACTTATGATGGTTTGTACTGTGTATATATATATATATATATATATATGGATATATATATATATATATATCATTTTCTGATGGGGTGCCCTTGCCCGGCTTTGGATGTCTGATTGCTGATTTTCGAGTCATCTGTTTCTCAAGGCCACAGGTATTAGATATATCAAATTGAACTGTTGCAAACAGCCAAATGGTTGCTAAAATATTAGACATTAAAGGGTGCAACTTGCCTGTAAATATAGGGTATATATGTATTTGATATGTCTGTTGCTGTTTGTCAGGAGGTTGTAAAATACTGCCCCGTGGGGGGGGGCCCCCCCCCCCCACTGCCTTACAAAAAGGCTCTCAGAAGCTATATTTGGGTAGTGTACCTCTTGGTGAGAGATTGCCACCTGCTAGGCATTCATCTACAATGCATTACTCTACTAGACATTTTGCCCAGTTGATGGACTTTAAAAAGGGTCACATCACTGAACTGAGAAAAAAAAGGATGGTAATTTGACCAAACTGCCCGACTTCTAAGTCTTTCTGACTTAGCCGCTAGGATGTGTTGGTTGGAGTGGTTACACGAGGGGACCCACTCAGATGACAAACAGGCTCCTGACAAGCAAGACAGCCCACCGGTAGAGAGGGTCATTTCATCCACTGACCAGCACAAACATTTCAGTTTCCTTGTTCACCATCCAGTCACAGGTAGCACCTTCAGTACATACCCAGTCTCTGCCGAGACCATTTCCAGGCACTTCGCAGGAGGAAATTTGTTTTCACTGCATTATTTGTCCTGCCTATGACAGCCAGCAACTGCCATTGATGGCAGCAGAGTTGCAAATGAAAAACCTAGACTGCTACTGATGTAGACCTTATTGCCTTTAGGGACAAATCCAAGTTATGTTTGGGATCCAATGATATCTGGTTTAAGTATGGAAGCCTCATGGTGCACGCTTCAATCCTTCCTCGGTTGTGGCGCAACATGTTTCAACGGCTAGTGTGATACTCTGGGGAGCATACGATAGTCACCCCTAAGTAGTGATATAAGGGACAGTAACAGCTCAGCGAAATGTGCAGGACATCCTGTGGCCACATGTTGCCTCTCAGATTAGGGCTTTCAACTGACATTTTTCAGCCGGATAAATGCCAAAATTTCCCAGGAATAGCTCCACCAGATTGCAATACTTCACTGGACTGCACGATTATCGATTTGCATTAAATCTGGCAAAGAAGCCGGCCGAAACGCCAGCTTTGACAACCACCTACAAGGTTGACAGATCTACAGGACCAGCTGCAACATCTGTGGTGAAATGTACCATCATACACAACTAGTATGCCTCCACGCCAAACCATATCACATCCTGTTTCCAGGCTAGAGGCGGCCCATCAGGGTACTAGAGCCTCCTTTTAATTGTGCAGTTTTCCCCAATAAACTTATCCTCTCTCACTAATATTGTAATCACTTACATATATTGTCATTACATTTACACACACAAAGGTTCATTAGATTCAACAATTCCTTCTTGATGCATTCATTTTGTGAGTGTATAACAGAAGAATATTTTTATTGAAGGAATGTCATAATTTCTTTACAGCCTTGCTGAATTTTTAGATTGTGTCAATTGATTCTACAATGGAGAAGAATTCCACTAGTTTGAATGAAGGGTAACTGTAGATTTTGTATTCCTTATAGATAACTGAATGTGTATCCACAAAGATCGCCCTGCTTGAGCGGCTGCTAATGTTTACAATTCTATTATCCTTAACAAAACTTAACAAAACCGAATAGGAAACTCAAATCATCTGCCCTGTTCTTTAGACATGGAAAAGAAAAGTTGGAGTTCTGAGAATCTGTCATGTCCCTGAAAAAGTGAAACCGAGACTCTCACAAGATTATGTGACTGGACAGTGCCAGGGTGGCTCAGGTACATGTCCTTTGAAAATGCCCAGTCTGCAATTTATTCGTCATTTAGCAGATCAGGCATAGAAAGTACAAGCACCACCTGCGAGAATAGATAGGCCAATTGAAGAAAAACAAAAAAAAGCAAGCAAGGGACTATAAACAATAATGGTAAAATGTCAGTGTTACTTTTTAACGGAAATGACAAGTCCTATTTTATAAGAGTGGTCCTAAATTTGGGATTATCAATTTAAATAGCCTACTCTCCCTTTTCTTTTTTTAGCATACTGCGTGTACAACAGCTGCCATATAAATAGTAGTATTACCTTACAGATGAAAATTAGGTCAGATGAGCATCTTCAATAACGTCAAACTAATTACAGGCTGATATGCCCAATATGTACAATACAGAGCAGGTCATTACTGCAAAATGTCAACATATATTTCATACAATGGTAAAACAGACATAGGCAATTACTGCAATTCAGATTCAGCGTATCTTAGACCATGGATGTTGTTCTCCTCCCATCAGATGACACAGAAGATAACACTGCCAAAGCACTAGCTAGGTTGTGACTGAAGAGAACGCAACAATCAGTTCCCAGAACTACATGTAGGGCTGTACAATTCATTCAATATATTCGCCATAAAAAAAAAAAAAAAAAAAAAATCGGATTCGGATTTTCTTCCAAATCATGATCGCACTGTTAGTCCTGCCCTGTAGTCCAATATCCTCAAAGCAGGCTTTGGCCTCCTTGCTGCAAACTATGATCACTTTAGTCAGTAGTTGGGTATTAGGATGAGGAAGCCAGCATCAGATATATCTGACAACGTTTTCCTGTGCTAGCTCACTGAACTTTTTAAAATTTCTTTCAAGTGCAATTCCACCTTTTTTGTTTGTTTTGCTACTGTATCGGGAGGTGTTTGGTGTAACTTAAAGAGGTTGTCCAGGCGAAACAGAATTTTCTAATTAGGCCCAGGGAGGTGAAAACAACAACAACAACAACATCATATCCTTACCTGTCCCTGTTGCTCAGCTGCATTCTTGCTGTTGAATTTCTCACCTGCTATGGTGTCCCAGTTCCTTTCCGCTGAGGCTGCTGACAACAACGGAGCTGCAGGACTGGATCATGCAGGAAGGAACTGGAGCACCAGGAACAAGAGAGTATTATTTTTTCAGCTCCCCAAACCTAATAAATAAATAAAATTTTAGCTTTGACAACCCCTTTTAGTAACCCAACTTAATTTTAACAGAAAACAGGCTGTAAAAGTTTCCACTAGCAATGCTCTATGCATTGGCAAGGATAGTCTGTGCCCTACAACAGTATTCAAAGCACTATGTAGGGCTGTAGCACTTGTCAATTCAAAGGACTCTCTGATTTTATACAACATTAAAAAATGGTATCCGCTTTCATTGAGAAAAATATTGTCGCTTTAGCTATAATAAAGACAGAGAGTGATCTCAGGTTATTTTATAGTTAATACTGCAGTCTTGGTGGCACATGAAAGCTAAGAATCTCAGCTTTCATGTGATACCAGAACCATGTTGTTTTAAACTGAAGATACAGCCATTTGCAGATGCTACAGCTCTAAATACTGGCAAAACAAATATCTATGCAATTCCGTGGTAACAACTCAGAGGATTGCTAGAGAGAATTTTAGAGTCTGTTTTCTATTAAAAGGAAGTTAGATAAGTTAAGTATATCACAAAAAATATTCACCAAACAACCCCCAACACAATAGCAAAAAAATAAATAAATAAAATGGGAGTTACACTTTAAGAAAAACATGAAAATAAAGAAATGCCCATAAGCGTTATAAAAATTGAGATTTTATTTTTAGGGAAAAAATTGCCCAGCCCGAACTGCATACTCAACTACACTGATGCTACATGAAGTAGAGAAAAAAATGAAAGATTATCAACTTCTAAATTCTAGTAGTGGCTCCCTTAAGTGTGGTATGGAATTATGAAATTTTACCACCATTCATTTTTAACTGAGGATGTCAATCAAATGTGTGTGTGAAAACAGCCTCCAACATATCAAACAATTCCAGAAATTAAGATGCTAGTTACGTACAGTAGATATATAGTATAATATATAGCTAGCTGAATTAGAAACAATGTTATTACAAGATCTCAAGATTTTCGTTTCGTGATTTTCTCCATTAAATTAAAGGGAATAAAATGCCAAGAAAAGAGCAAGCTACAAAAATGTGGATAAGATTTTTAAGTTATCTTATCCACCCGGATGTCCACTGAACACACAGACAAGTAACCTCCATAGAGATGGTATGGGGACAACGTGACTGCTGAGTAGATAACTTACCATAGGTGTTTTGAATGTTACTAAGTAAAACGATGTGTTAACAGAATGTAACTGTCAAAACTAACGCAGGAAGCAGACACACACACACAATGCTGCTGGTAAACCATTAATTATTATTAATACCCTGTGTGGCAAGATAGTTATGCTCCAGAGAACGCAATGAAATGGCCAGCAAAGACAGAAATGTAGAAAAACATTTTTCCCAATGCATAGGGGGAGAAAAAAAAAAAAAAAAAAAAAAGAAGTCAGATGTGCTTAATCAAAAATATCCTCTTTTGTGCATACTGCTCCCGTATAGAACTATTCATCTCCATAGTAACAGGCTATAAACTAATCCTGTTATAATCGGTCTCTGCCACACTAAGGCTAGGTTTACATGGCATAATCTGAGCCCATTTTGAGGATGCCACCTCTAAATCCACTCCAAGTTTTAGCCAGAAAATGCCTCCCATTTTTTTTCAGTGGGAAGCATTAACAGATGCTTTTTGCTCAGGACACGCAAAAAAGAAGTGTAATGTTGCTAGATCTTTGCATGGCTGAGCCAGCCATAGAATCTGTGATGCAAGGATTAGCCCCAATTGTGTCTACAAGCTTTGAATTTGGAAAGAATTCCTCTCCAAATTCCACCTTGTGAAGCTAGCTTTAGCCTTAGCTAGCCTTGTGAAGCTAGAAGAGGAAGCACAAAAAAAAAAACAGAAAAAAAAACTACTACACAACTACAAGATTAGGCATCAAAGCTGTTTTTGCAGGGGGGTTGTAAATACAAGATGGTAGTATATTTTGAACCCGTTAATATGGTTTTCCCATCTCAGAGTTTCTCCTGCTCTCCTGTCTCTTCTCCACTTCCTAATTTTCAGCTTCGCCCAAGATGAACAGTGTGCTTTGATAACTGCAGTTAGTTCTGTATTTACATAATGTTAAAAATCATGGGTTACAATATTCATGTGAATGGGACATAAAAAGTTAACTATATACATGGCTGACATACATTTGTATCTTGATACACAAGGGTGTTTAATGGGTATAAGCTATATTGGGGTCATCCATACATAGTGAGAAAAACATAAGTTTCTGAGACACACCTACACTATTGGTGTAAATGAATGGCAGACACACATATGCATACACAGAGGGCAGGGTGCAGTCCCTAAACTCTAAAAACAACATGATCAATATATATATACTTTTATGAAGACTTTAATTTCTATTTTTTTGTTTTCATAAGAAACTGAGTTCTTCTGGTATATCCTCTCTCTCTCGGCAAGAATGATTTTTTTTTTTTTTTTTAAAGCACATACAGCAATAACAGAGGCACTGATCAAGCACGATTCTAGCGCCTATAAGGGCTCAGCAGCTCAGAAAACTTTGCAGAGAAAAAGAAAAGGAGTAAATATAGGTGGTCAGGAATAGCAAGAGTCATCAGCCTGAACACACAAGCTAAAAGAGAGGTGGTCTGTAACCTAGGCAACAAGTGGTCAACACTAAGGGCAAATTCAGCTGTATCTGACAAATGGAACAAGATAAATAAAGCAATGCATTAGGTAAAACACTTCAGTCAGCTTAAGCTGCAGTTTAAATATGTGGGAATACCCATTTAATGATGCAGCCTAGTTCACAGCTGAAATTTATTTTTTAATAAGTTTAATAAACCCTTTATGGCTCAAAAAGCCATAAAATAAAAGATAAATCAGTACTAAGTTTTCATTTCCCCCAGGGAACGAGCACTCTCCAACAATCCTCGAGGTCTCTCTTTACATGCAAAGTACATGTGAATACTGTAGCCAATCGATTGCCACTCAGTCGACTGCTATTCTACAGTTATGATGTCCACCATTACTGAGCCACATTGTTGGTAATATGACATGTGACCTGGGCCACTGAATTATCCAGGAGGGCCATCAGAGAACCGTCACTGAGGAGAATGAGAAGAGACTACTGCCCTTTCATGCCGTTTGCAGCCATTTTTAACTTTATGTTAGCTAACTTTAGGCTAACGAGCAAAATCAAAGCAATTACGCTATGTCGGGCCCTAGCCTTTAGATCATAGCCATTTTTGTTTGTATTAACCTCAGCATACTAAAAGTTCTAACATTTAATTTTTTTTTCCATCAACTTAAATGGGTTATCCATGAACTGAAACAGAAATAAATAAATAAAAATCTTGAGTGATTCGCACCATTTTGGTAACATGGTGCGCATCACTCCAAACAACTCTATAATATAATTTTCACCCATTTTAATCTCTTTAGTCACCACTGTACAACTCCACTCCGTTCTTTTTTTGCGGGCAGAAATATATGGGTGCCATGTAAGACAACATGAGACTATCAAGTAACTGCGTCTCCCAGGAGCCAAGCAGTATTTCCTCTTGTTGGTCCTTCCCCTAGTTATATGAGCTCAATGTATTAACACCAAGCAGGAACCTGCAAACAGAGGGTGGACAAGGTGTGTCGACCATTTCAAAGCTTAGTTGGTCATTACTATGGCAACTAAATAGGAAAGTACTTCACAGCATGGGGAAACCTCTGAGCAGATTTTTTGATTCTGATTTATTTTTAATAACTATATAATGCACATATCTTTTTTTGACTATGTTTAGAGGCAGGTTTCTTTTAATGGGAAAATCAATTGTTATTTGGAATTTATACATTCACTGTGATGTAATACAGCATGTTAACTTTATTCTGTACGTTGTTAAAATTATGGTGATGCCAAGATTATGTTTACTATTGCATAATAGAAACAATTTTTAGAAAATTTGTGTGTTGCCACATTTCAAGCATTGTCTCTCCCTAATCATAGCTATAAGATAGCTGTTTTTTCAGGATAATGTGGAATAAATACCCGACTACTACTGCCTTTACAAGCCATAAAGTATGTCACGCAACTTTCCCTGTCCCATCACATTTATCATTTGTGCCAATTTTCTTCCTAGAAAAAAATTGCATGGTATTGTATCTCAGCTTCATTAAAGTGATTGTGTCTGCAATACTGCATAAAACCTATGGACAGGTGTGGCAGTGTTTCTGGAAAAAAGCAGCCGTAGTTTTTTAATTCTTTGCCCCTTTTACTTTGCAATTGGTGGTGGGGATTAGCAATTGATATGGGAGCCTCAATATTTCATGATGTCTGTAATTACAGCAACACAATTCTACTGACAGGTTCCCTTTAAAAGAAAAATCTAGGAAATCTTACCAGTCCTGTCTACATGAGAAAACATGTGAACAAATTCTCAGCTGTAACACCATTACAACCCTTTCCCCCTATTTTTTTTTTTTATATATAGTCATTTCTAGATTTTGCCATTATTTCCTCGCTTATTCTCAACTTTTGCAATGATTTGTACAGTAGACCAGATGTTCACTGCTCTGAAAAGTTGCGTTAAGCTTTCTATGCAGAGAGCTATAACTAGGTGTCATTTCATTGGCCTGGACGGGAATAGCACTGGCGTAAGCAGATATCAGATTTTTGAGCTGCTAATTACGTTCTGAACATCTGACCACAGATTTCACTTCATATTCATTTCTGGCCGAGACAGACTGAACTTATATTAGCATCACTGATGTCAAGTTCTGGAAATCAAATGACATTAATGAACTTTGGAGATGAGATATTCTTGACAAAACATATATGAGTTTCTAAAATTATACTATTGGATTGACATCACAGTCTACAAAGGCTGGCGTACTTAACCCCTGCATACTGAATCATTTTACATGCGTAACTGAAATGTGTCAATCTGAGCAGCATCTGTCAGAATATACACTTTCTACATTTAAACCAATTGTAGAAGAGCAATATACAGTGAAACCTCCCCAAAAGGAAATCTTTCAGAGGGACACTCCCTTTTCCAAAATAGATTGCCTGTGACTGATTTCACCCATCCTAGGAAAAAACACTTTCATAAAATTTTGTGGGATCATCTTAAAGGGAGTCTACCACCTCCTCCAAGCATATTCAACTGCTACCACCACAGGGTCAGGAGGGTGGTCACAGACTGCCTGCTCTGGACCAGGACCACTCACCTAACAGCGGAGAGCCTAATTAGCATACTGGCCACTGGAACTAACAGAGAATATATCATGAAATAGTCTATACCTGCAGACGGCCTGCGTGAAAACGCACAGAATTTATTTTCACGCTACCACCAAGTAATGCTAAAAATTATAGTGTATTGTAAAACTTTTGCTCATAACAAAAAAAGATGACTTACTTTTGAGTCAACTGTTGTATTGTACTCTGTGCTACATGTGCAACAGATTTACCAAACTAGGAGCAAAGGATGTAGAAACTTACAATGAATGCTGTAATTTGTTGCCATAGAAAACGTAACAGCAACAGACAGAAGTTTCACTTGTCTTGAGCATTGCACAGCACTGTGCTTGGTATTGAGTAGGCCGCAGAGCTCATCTGATCCCAGTGATCACTTCAAACAGCCGACCATGGTGATGGGTGCTTGAATTTGTTTGCTATATCACCACTGGTTGCTTCCTCAGGATCCTCTTCTTTGCAGACATATACCAAATACCATATTACACGGTTTCCCTTCATAGCCACAGTGGCATTTATAACACTGTTGCCAATATCAATCACTTTGCCAGTAGATACGGTTACCTTATCAGTGCCAGCTGGGAACAGTTTACAAAGCTGCTTAAAAGCAGTAATAATTGTAAAGATTGCTCCAAAATGGGTCAGCAAAGCTGGTGAAAGAGACATGCCCATTTGTTTACCAATGCACAACGACAAATCCAAGCCAGATTCTATTCGCACTGAACTGACAACTAGTACAGTAATTTCCCTACTATATGACATACATACTCAGCCCAGATCTATTATTAGTTTTTCTAAAAGAGGAGACCATGTAAATTCTGGGATTATACCCAAGAGTAGTTTTAATAAAATCATGCAGCTGTCAAAAGCTTACAAAAAAAAGAAAAGGAGAATAAGGGCACGGAGTACAAGCTCAGCTTGGAAACCGTGTCATGCCACATAAATGCTCCAAGTGATTTTATCTGCTTGGATTTCTCCGCAGCCAACATTCAGGTCTCCAAAAAGTAATTAGCTCTCGGAGCAAGAACTGACGTATATAAACTGATAATCTAGTGAGGCATCAGATTCTCTGCAACCAATTAGAAGGAGTTTATGCATCTTTAACTTGGCTTTGTGCCCTGTTTTCTAGAGGGTTGCTCGGGGCATTGTCATGCAGCATTGGCACAAATGTTCTCATTAATGTCACCGACTACGTAACACTCACAGTTCAATGGCTTTATTCCACATGATGACGTAGCCTGAGAGCGTGAACATCTCCACATTGACAATGTGAATATTTCCTCTTTCGGTACCCACGTAGAGCCATTTGCTCTGGAAAGGCAGGTGGCAAAATGTTATCCTGAAAGGGAAAAAAAATAAATAAATAAAATTATGAAATGAACAGTAACAACATAGCCACACAGTACAGACACGACAGTTACGCTGCAAAAAATTTTCTGAATAATTTTTATAACACAATACACCCATAATTGTACACATTCGCATAGACTTCTATAGATACATATCTTGCTCATGTTACATGCTCAGGTTTTGATAAATAGTGAGGTTGTCTACAGATGGTATTTCCATGTACACGTTCTAACTCCAGATGCAAGACTAGCTCAGAACTAAATGTTAATCAGACAAAACATAAAATCTCTCAGTAAGTTCACACAGTTTTTTTTTTTACAGACGGGTTTTGAGACCGAATCAGACTCAAAAAATGCTCTTGCATTTAGTTTTCCCTCTAAATTTTCTGCTAGAAGAAAAAAAAGTGTCATGTCCTATTTTCAGGCACATTCCATCTTGCAGACCCACTGAAATGAATGGGAGGCAGGAAAAAAAAAAAAAAATGCTAGGTAATTTTGATGACTGATGTGCCATTTAAGCTCTGTAATGTCAGAAGAGCAGTGTCCGGTAACGGGGTGTGTGATTCAGAGCTCCAATCAGAGGCAGCCAGTGTCAGAGCTCAGAATCACACCCCTTGCCTGCTCCTGCCTGACACCACCCTCCTGACAATACAAAGACTAAATAGCATATGAGGCATCATAAATCCCAGCACTGATTGCTCAGGAATGGTGGTGATTATAGAAAAAAATTCCAACTGTGCTGGAATCAGTGCCTATTAAATAATGTAAGGAGCTGGACTTGTTGGCTGTGGTGAAAGGTCCCCTTTAAGCATTCAGATTTTGAAAAAAAAAACTGCCATGGGCATGAGGCCTAAAGATAAGAATGTTATTATAGAAGATGCAGTTACAGTGTGACCCACAAATCACGAAGAAAGTGGTCAGAAATCCACACCTACCTTAATTGTGTATCGCCACTGACATTATGCTGTATGACCACTAGTAGCCCTCAACTAAAAATATTTTTTTACAATGGTGATTTGGTGTGGCCACAACAGATACACAAATGGTCTCCACATCAATAAAAAGTGGTTGTGCATTATATAAATATGGCATTAGTACTGAATAATTCCATGTTCTGTAAATTTCTAACTTGTTTTCTGTTTATATCCCCATTTTCAAGAGCCACGATTTCTGTGAACAAACACATCCTTATTTACAAAGTTATAAAGAACCTGTTCTGTCTTGGTTATGTTCCTACAGGGTTTGTTGCACTGTTCGTATGAAAATTAGTTTTCCAAGTTGGAAAAGGGAAAGCAGTTCCACTAGCTCCACCTATTGGAAGCTATAGCTAGTCCCCTATAGAGTCACAGTTTTCTTTTTCCATCTTGGAAAACTGATTTACATACCTTTTCACAGAATTCCTAGGGGGATCTCCCTACTCTGATACATGGGCTCTTCAATGACACAAAGTACCACTCTGATGTACTGTGTAAGGAATCATGCACCCAACAGTAAAAAACGGCTGTTTTAATTACACATTGGGGCAGATTTATTAAAACTATCTATAAAAAAAACAAAAAAACAAAACTTATTTTGCTATAGCAAACAATGACGGCTTTTATTCTGTACACAGACATTTCTTTTACATAATTTACTAAATCTGACCCATTGAATTCAATTGGAATATTCACATCCACTTTGTCAGGTTTAATGGACAGTTAAACAAAAAAAAAAAAAAAAAAAAAAAAAAAAAAACAACACACACAGACACACACACACACACCATGTCTGTTTTCATGGCTCCACCAATAAATTGTGAGGGAACCTGAGAACTCCTGCCCGAAGGATGCCAGCCAGCCGTATAAAAAGATTTTTCACGGCCATTTTTTTAGTGTAGTTCTCAGCAGCTCCTTTCTTTGACTAGAAACTCAGACCTATTACCGATTTGGCTTGAAACTGAAACACACAGTCTGAACATTAAGAGCGTCTGTTTATATCTTGGTCTCAATCTGTAGTCATATTTGAATCAGATATGCCACCATAAATAAGAGGTTCATGTTCATTGTGGCACATTGTGTCATCCATGCGTCAGAACTGAATTCAACAACAGCTGACACAGGTTTTAGGCATAATTTATTCCAGTTTTCTGGTGTAAATGGTAATAAAATGTACAGAAAGACATACCATCTTCTAAAGAAAGCAAAAATTTTAAGCATGCAAAACTAGTGATTAAACTCTTACATAGAGTTGTGAAATAGTTAACAGCTATTGTCAAGGATTTACATCATAAACAGAAGTCTGTACACATTTCTGCAAAATGTTACTTAATGGGGTATAATCATATCACAGAGAGCATAAAAAATAAATTGTGCCTAGCTCCTATGCTTCTCTCCACAAGGACACTGAAGGGCTGTCTAGAAGGAACGATTCATGTGTTCTGATGTATTGTTTTAAATTCTGCTTTTACAAAGGGTTGATGTCAAGACAAATAGCTTCCACAGCAAATAAAGCTTTTAACAATTTGTACTACAAGAAATACATTTGCAATAAATATTGTATGTAAAGGTCTTGTGGGATTCCAACAAGAGATGAGGATGCCTTTAGGTAAACACATGAGGACCCGGATCTCTCTGACAATTGTCCTGTATATAGATATCTCCTCTAACCCAGTCCCTTCAGGATAGTTCTCAGCTCTTGGAAGGGAATATTACACAAATTCAGTCCAGGAGCGCAGGTAGGAAAAATAAACATTTGATAAATCTGGGCCCATAGTATCATCTATGTCTTTAGCAATTTTTTGGTGCATGTGAAGAATTTAGTGAGCCATGTATGTCAGTTTGTTACATTGCTGGGGGGGGGGGGGGAGGGGATGTGACCACTGCAGCCAATCACTGGCCTCAGAAGTCACATTAGGTACCAGTGATATGAACATGTGACCAGCCAGTGTGGACGAAATGGAAAGGGGACCTGAAGTCAGAACAAAGGACATGAGGTATTATTATTTTAGACCACCCCCTGTCCTTCCCTGGGTTTCCAAGTTTGGAATGAAGCAATACCCTCCCCCCACCCCAATCACCACTACTGCCATGTCACTGCTCTTCTGAAGTTACCGTGGTCTATACTTGGTTGTGGGTCTATACTTCTGGTCATAGATTGTAAGCTCTTGCGAGCAGGGCCCTCAGTCCCAGTTTGTGAATTAAATATTTCTTTGTAATGTATCTTTTTTGTCTGTTCTTGAACCCTACAAATTGTACAGTGCTGCGGAATATGTTGGTGCTATATAAAATTAAAATATTATTATTATTATTATTATATGTCTTTACATACAGGAAATGACTGCTCAGCCAATCACTTGCCACATCAATGACCACTTAGCCAGTGACCGGCTAAGCAGCATTTCCTGTGTGTCAAGAGGGACCAGGAAGTAGAGACCAGTGGAAGACTTGAGCTCTCTTACCTATTTTCCCCCTCACTGCACAACAAGTGAAAAAACTGCCATACTTTTAGACAGTGTGTAAATTATCAGATTATAAAACAGTTCATTCTGTCATGTTTTATGGAGTGTTCTTTAATTGGGATAAACAGTTATGCTGATTTTTCTGAAAAATCGACCTGAAGTAATAGTGAGTCCATAGCACCAGACTGCCTAGTAAGTAAAGAATAGCTATGTGTCAGTCTGAAAACTGGGAAATAAGATTAGACTGGGGGCAAGGCAACAATAGCAAAATATACTGTAATACTTCTTACGCTGCGTTCACACTAGCACCGTGGTCTCAGTCAGTTATCCACCGAGACCAGTCAGACCCCATTGCAGGACTTTTCTCTTCGCTGATTTTCGGCAGTTTTTGCAACGGAGTTTCCAACAGAGCCTCTAAGTGCAGATGAGAACCCAACAATGCCTACCTATTTACAGTAAAATACATTAGAAATAACCTGAGCCCAACAACTAAGTTTTCTTTCACTCACTGTATGACATGAAGACACCACACAGAGGGCAGTACTATCTGTAACTAAGTAATTTACCTGAAGAAACTAGAAAGTAGTATGATCTGTTCCTATAATTTACTATAGAAAGATGATATCACTTGAAAGTATTATACTGGCAGAAGATGATCACCAAGGAAACAGAAGATGCAGCCTAAAAGCACCAGCCTCTTATGTTCATATTATCAGTACAGTATGAACACCACAAGCAAACAAAAGCTGGTTTAGGTAGAGGCAAAGTGCTGGCTTAGTTTATCACATGATCGCAAGGGGCTGGCACTTTGAATAAGTGATGAAGGTATTTAGCAAGTGCAGATTCTTTAGAGAGGACCTTTCACCACCTCCACCATCTCTAGCTCTTTGCATCCTTTAATAGTTGCCGCTCCACTGATTCTGGAATAAATTTTTCTAGCTCCTACAATTTCTGAGCCATTAGTTTCAGCACCCAATCTGCTAATTAGGCTCTCTGTCAGGTGGGTGGTCCTTGGCTGTCTCCTCCAGTCCAGGACCGTCCACGTGACTATAGAGGTTCTAATTACCATATTGTGTGCTAAAACTAACAGCACCTATTACTCAGCAAGCATGTATATGGGAAGGTGTTGAAAGTGAGCCTACCATCAAGTCCCACCAGGGTTCCTCATGACAGAGAGCTACTTTTTATAGAGAGGGGGGGGGGGAAAAGGAGGGAACACACTAAAAAAAAAAAAAAGTCGCCAATGGGGATTTGAGTGTGCTGTGTGGTTTCTCTGCCCCTGTTCTGTTTGATTGGCAGGGCTCTCCCTTTACACAAATCGGGAGAAATTTTTAAATCAAGCAAAGCAGGGTGGTGAGAAGTCACACAGCGGACGCATGTCCCTGTTCCCCGGACACATGTCCCAGTTCCCAAACTCATCTTACTGCGCCCGTTTGTATTTAAAGTTAGGTTGTACTCTGAGGGAAAAAAAAAAATCAGGTCTGTTAGGAAGGGACCGTGTGGGGATTTCACACAGCCCAAGTTCAATTACTATAAACCTGATGACCGCTTAAGCTTATGAAAGTGTTTCGGTTAAATTGCTTTTACTTTATTGTTAGCCACTGGTTAACCCACCAGAAACAACACAGACTGATGCTGTGCAATGACCTTAATGGCCATATCTATTAAAAAAAAAAAAAAAAAAATCTAATGAATAAAGAAACACTATACAGGTCTATAAGAGTAAAATAGCAAATAATACCATCACTATATGTACACAAATTATTACCTCGGTGCCTGCGTCTGCAAACTAGTCCCCAAATCCTGCAGGAATTCAGTTCTTTCTACTGAAGATAACATTCTGGCACCTACATCACATAGCACTCTGAGGAACCGTCCTTTCCTTTTCTTCCTTCTGGTCCTATAATCTGTTTTTTTACAGTTCAACAATAAACTGTTTTGTTTTTCCTTCAAATCTAATTCTTGACTAAAGTGTGTCCATTAATTGCTTCATTTTATGCCTTTGACAGTGGCTGGAATGTGAGCAGAAATCTGTTATCACGCGCTCTCTCATGTTCTTTTTGGCCATTTGCAATGTCAGGATGTGTGCCCAGGCTCTGCTGATTAATCCACCAGGGTGAAATGTGCGGATGTCTAAACACAAACCCTGTATTCCTGTTTATACATATAAGAATGTACCAAACTTGCAGCACTGCCAAGTGATGATGGTTGGGAAGGAAGGGGGGATGGGGGGAGATGGCGATTTGGGAAATATACAGCACCTTTTTTTTTTTTTTTTTTTAAGGACTAAACTGCAAACTTTCAAAATTACTGAGGTTTTCCTCTTCGGTCACAGCATGGAGATGCTTCCTATACACTTATGGCTAGCACTATACTTTCTTTTAACCCTCACTTCTTTAGACAGTATAGTAAGCAAAGTCATACAACATCCAAAAACAGTCAGAATTGGCTTACCAACTCCAGAGCCCTGATTTATGATTCATGGGGAGGGGAGGTTAGGGGGACCCTCATAACTTCTGGGCAGAGTTGCACAGTTACAAAGAGCATTTCTTCTGGAAAAACCTTTTCTGCATAATACAGACAGTGGCTAACAAGTGCCTAAGATCCCATGCACACAACTGAGCCGATTTTGCAGTAGAATGCACTTGGATGACACTTGGAGAGACATCTGAGTGCATTCTGTTATGCACTTACCTCTATGGGAGCTACCAATCCATTCTGCTCTGATGTAATGGAGCATGACAGTACTTGCTCTATTTTCATCAGAGCAGAATGGAACCTCAGACACCACTTTGGATGGCACATTCAGTCGTGTGCATGAAGCCTAAATGCCAGATTTCTTCACAGACTGCAGTTGTTTGCTGGGTGTCCAAGCAAGGGAAACTTGGAGGGCAGCTCGTTGTTAACAGACCTTTTGTAACAAGTAGGGACTGGACAAAGTGAAGAACCCCACTATTATTAAGAGAATATATTCCAAAAAATGGAAAACCAAAACAAACATTCTGTATATGCCTCTGGTAAAGCATCCACCATATGTTATCTCTGTTTTTAAGACATCTAACTTTAGTCAGAAAAATGCCTGTATGAAGACATAAAACTTAAATGTCATTGTTTATGCATGCACACCATGCTTTGTTTCTATGGAGTAGATCAGAACAATTCAGGTTCTCATGGTGAGAAAGTACCTCGAGATCTGAGCCTTGGAACAATCTTCAGCAGTAATTACACCATCAGTGCTAAGAACAAGTGCTGTCTGGGTACAGTGAGCCCTATCCAACATCCAAGCAGGAAACAGGCGAGGGGCATAGGAAGCAAAACACATGTAAACAAACAGTAAAATATCAGAAAATATAATGTAACCAAGACTAAGTGAATTCCTTATCAAAAAACACACACACAAAAAAAAAAAGATGCAAAGCTGCTTCATCACAACATACTGTGTTTCTGTAAGCCCATACTAAGACTAAACTAGTGTTTTAACCCTTGTCAGAAAATATGGCCTATTTTCAGTGATATTCCATACCAACATTTATTGATGCACCACCACCCTTGAATCCATACAGGATTTTCCCTCTTCTAGTTCCTACGTACCCACTCTTTTCAGGCTACGGCCACATCTGCATTCGGTGACTGTTCGGGGATTCTGTCCCCCATTCCACTTGAAAAATGCGGAGAGAAAAGTTCTGCAAGCAGGATTTTTCTCTCCGCATTTTTGGGGGCGGAAACCTGGTGGACCCCATTATAGTCTAAGAGGTCTGCGGGTTTACGTGGGTAAAGTCTTTTTAAGCAGACTGAGTTTACATTTTTCGAGTCCCCAAGTGGACCCAAACAACAGAAATCCCAACACTAGTGTGAACCTAGCGTTAACAATAACTATCACACAAGAGACTGTATGGAGGCTTAGGCCTCATGCACATGACCATATGCATTGTCAGCGCCCAGCCATGTTTTTCAAGAATAACCCACTGACCTATTGTGTCTATGGTCCCAAACACACAACCATGTATTATCACAGGCCCATGTATGGGGCTTTAAGCCTAGGGCAAAACTCAGGACAGGTCCTAGTCCTAATCCATTTTGCAGCCTGTACTCACGGAAGTTAAAGGGGTTGTCCAGTATAAATTTAAATCCCTACACTAATCTAAGAACCCTCCTACTTTCTAAATAATCAAAAATGTATAGTTACCCATAAACTGAATGCCACTACTACTGTCACTAACCAAATGCAGAAGACACCAGGAGCTCCCAGAAATCAATCAAAACACTGCTAAAGGTATATGGGTGCATTTATTAACCCATTAATAGCACTAAGCCTTTTTTTTTTTTTTTTAAATTTCCCAGAAAACCCCTTTAATAAGCTGCCAACCCCACCTCCTTCTGGCTGCTCTGGTAGTCACAGTTTAGGCAAATGTGGCTTTCCTCATTAATAACATCATGCTCACGGAGGGCGCAGTTAACGGCACATGATCAGGACCAGTAAGGAAGTGATTTTAAAAAAACTGTTGCTCACACATTTCTACAAACATTTAGGAAATTTTTATTTGATATCAATTTAAAAAAAATATATATATTTCAGCATAATATTCTCTCTCTCTCTCTATATATATATATATATATATATATATATATATATATATATATATAAAATAAATCTAGGAAAACCCTTTTTACTCTTAATACTAAACATACATATCCAAAAAGAATAAAATAAACTACCAATGAACAAAAATTTTTTTCCTTTTTCCCCCAAGTAACTATAGAAATAAATTTCAAGTAACTGAGGATATCCCTATACTAGTAGTAGAAAGAGTAGGGTTTTTCAATGATCGTACATTTTTTATTTAACCACTTCAGTACCGGGCCAATTTCTGGTTCAGGACCGGACATTTTCGGGTTTTTTGTAAGTGCGATTTTGAGGGCTGTAACATTTTTATCATTTGGGTTATTCAACTAATTTCTGCATCTTTTTTCGGTGACACATAGGGCTTTACTTTTAATTTTGTTTTTGTACGTGTTTTTATTTTTTTTCATATCCAGGAAAAAAACAAAAAACAGAAGGGAAAAAGGGTCTGTTTTTCACTTTTTTTTTTTTACTTAACACAGTGCTACTAAAAAACTTTTTAAAACTGTTTTTACTCTCCATTACGGTAATTTTTATTTTATGTGGTGTTGTCGGGGTGGGGCTATAACCTTTAATAAGGGTGTGTTGTGTTCCGATAAAGTCATAATAGAACTTTGGGGACATCTGACCACTTTTTTTTTTTTTTTTTTTTTTTTTTTTTGGGGGGGGGGGGGGGGAGAGGCTGATTTCCCCTGTAACTAGGGCTGGTACATTTAGCCCCAGTTGCAGGAGGAATACAGCCTCCTGAACGTTACTATAGAGCTGATCTGGGTCACATGACCGCCGGGTCAGAGAGCAGTCCCAACATGGCGGCACCCAAAGCTGTGTATACAGCACTCATTTTTTTTTTATTAATTTTTTTTTTTTTTCCCCAGAGGTGAGATGAACAGAAAACCTCTATGGAGTTTATCATGTAGAATAAACACCACACTGATATTTTAGGGGTTATGGATGTGGAGAAACCAATTGTGTGTTTATTTTTTTTTCCATTAACAATGTTGGGGGGGGGGAATCTATAACTTTTTTTCTGTATTGGGGTTAAATGACAAGTATACTTATGATTGAGAATGGGAGAGAGATGATGTGAACAAAAACCCTCCACTGGGGTTAATGAAGTGACAGGGACAAGAATAATAAAATCATTTTTTCCTCTCCCTTCAGTCAGCTGCTCGTGTTCTCCTGCACACTGGTTAAAGTGCAAGTATATGTGATATCTCTGAATCTATGGGGGCTACAGACATGATCTTGGTCTTGTTTTAAAGCCAAGATTCAAGATTGTGGTGCTAGAGCCATGTAAAGTAACAGTGTCTCTGAAAGTGCTCTACTCGGGGTGAACTGTAATGCACTTCGCTAAAGCCCCGAGTCCTGCTGGTCCAAAACTGTACAGGAATTTAATGCTGGATTTATATAGAGCTGATACTATAATAAATAGCAACTAAAGCATAAATTAGTTTAAAAAAAGCATTTAATTGACAACATCTGTCATGTATTTAGCTGTGAGGCTCACTGTGAGCAACCTGGAACATTTACTGTAATTTGCCGGTGACCCAGGAAGCAGTGTAAGTGTCGGTCACGGACACGTGACAGCACTGAACTGAGTTTTGGACTAGAAGGCAGGGTTGGGAACAGAGCCCATCCAGGTTCTGACACACTTTGGGTTCATTTGCAAATTTTTTTTTTTCTTCCCCCTAAAAATGGAAGAACAATCTACAATTATAAAGTTATGAGTATGATCAGAAGAGTTTACACTACAAGGATCTGGGATTGCTGACAGACTAATTGGACTAGAGACTAATTGGACTAAATCGTTTTCTTGATATGTCAGTGCAGAGAAAAGTAAGAATTCACAAATAAAAAATAAAATTATTCATATAGCACCAATGTATCCTGCAGCACTTTACCATTCACAGGGTACATGAACAAACCGTATAAAACATTATTTGTTAGAAATCTAAACAACTGACACAATAGGAATAAGCGACCTGCTTAGAAGACTTTACAATCTATGAGGAAACAGGGGTGAAACAAAAAAGGTAAGAGTGCTTGTACAATGGTCCAAGCAGCTCAACAGAGCAGCACCATGCATACTTGACCATCAAGTCATTTCAACTCCAACTCAATGTGGTTGTGCAGCGAGGAATAATGGAGGCGGATTTGCTTCAAAAATCAGCCACAAAACCCATCCAGAATCGGTTTCCCATTGTTTTCAACAGGAGAGAGTGATGCTATCCTTTTGTTCAGCGCTTGAGTAGAGTCTTGCTCAATCTTGCATCATCTTCTGCAGTTAGAGACTCACACTTGTATATCAGACTAAATCAGTGCACAAACCCATGATTGAACACCTGAGACTTGGCTTCAGCCTTCCATCAAGGGTTGCACAATACAGGTATTTAGAGAGGATTTTGAGGCAGAAGACCGCCTTAAATTCCTCTCCAAATTCTGCCATGTGGACATACCCTTAAAGAGGACCTTTCCCCACCTCAGCAAGTCTAGTTCCTTGCATCAATGATCCACTGATTCTGACAACCTTATAATTGTTTTTATAGCCCACCCATTCCTGAGCAATGCTGCTAGTTTTGGTGCCTGATAAGCTACATAGGCTCTGTACTGTAAGGTGTCAGACAGGAGCAGACAAGGGATGTGATGCTGAGCTCTGAATCACACCCTCTTGCCTGCTCCTGCTTGACACCCCCACCTGACAGTACAGAGCCTATGCAGTATATCAGGCACTAAAACTATCCGCATTGATTGATTGGGAACGGGGGGGAGGGATGTTAACCCTTGTCCGGCTGAGTAGGTACAATTGTACCTATTCCTATGGAGCCTGTAATGTTGTAAAATTATGCAGCCTGACGAGGGTTAAAGAAAAAATTCCAACTGTTCCAGAATTAGTGGAGAAGCATCCATTAACAGATGCTAAAAACTGGAGTTGGTGGAGGTGGTGAAAGTACCTCTTTAATCTTACTCATGGAGCAATATGGATCGCCATCACCTGGAAGCAATCGGCTATTTCTGTTCCCATCACAACATATGTGTTTTATGCTGTCATATTAAACATTTATGTATTTACAGTACTAGTTACAAATGTGGCAACTTCTAAGAAAAGATTAGAGTTGACAATACAGTCACTTGAGACAGTGATTGGAGCAGACCTTCTGCTCTGCTTGTATATGCTGCCTTCTAAGTTCCTTACAGCATGAAATACTCTGCCATTTGTAATTCTGCAGCAAACTAGACTTGAACCTAAAATTATCCTGATGTTGGCTCCTGCAACTAGACCTACCTATATTTCACAGTAAATGTACACAAACTCCAACCCTTCTTAAACATACTAAAGTTAAGTAGTCTCTAAAAAAATTGAGTATTTCATTATGGTCCTGCCACATTCCTTAGTCTCAGATATTTGTCCTAGTGTAATTCACAAATACACTTACATTTACTTGATCCAAAATCCAATGTATGGAAAAGGCATTTGCCTTGTTATATAACCTGGCAGCAACTTTAGAAAGAGCATTTCAGAAATAAGCTATCCTCTATTCATTAGATAGGGAAGAACTAATTGAGGTTGACTCCCCTGATCTATCACAATAATGGGGGTCCTGAGTTTAGTCTGTTTGATTAAATCTTAAGGGGCCACTCATCATGTTACAGTTTACACTAGGTTCACACCAGCGTTAGCCTACCCACTGTCTTGGTCTATTGGAGGACCAGAACAACGGATAGGCGGGCTGCTACAACAGAGGTCATATACGAAGTCCAACGGACCCCGATTACCTACAATGCGATCCATCAGGTGTCTTCTTTTAAACTGAAAACACTGGCCAAAAAGTCAGACTTGCAGGATTTTTTTGTCCAACGATTTTGGATACACACTGCGACAGAGTCTTCAGACAAACTCCAACACAGAATTAAACATAGCCTTAACTGATCAATTGTAGACATAATTCAAATCACTTTTTTTTTTTTTTTTTTTTTATATCCTTTTCGAAAAAAAATAGACACAAAAGGATGGCCAACCATTTACATAGAGAACAATGCTTAATTTAAAAAAAAAAAAAAAAACAAAACAAAAAAAACACTGATCTGATTCTGTCCATTTTTTGAACTGAGAAAAGTATGGTATGTTAAAGGGATATTCCCATCTCAAGGATCCGATCTATACTGCTAGCTTATGTAAATTTAAGAGCTTTCCTAAATACATTGCTTTAGCAAAACTGCTTCATTTGCCTGATTTGTGAGATTACTCCTCTCATTGTTTACACATTATTTCTTTGTTCTCTGCCCTATATCTGATAACAGGTTGGAAGAGGAGTCACTGCTCTCTGAGGGGGGATGAGTGCTCTCACTGTTATGTACATCTTTGTGGTCAGGACAATATGGTCAGCTAATTGCAGATTAAGGCTCGGACAGTGTGTTCTCTCTCTATGTAAACACAAAGATAACTGAGGGTGGGTTCACACTTGCGCTTGAGTCTGTCCGCTGCCAATCCAACAAAATCTCGGGAAACTGGATAGGCACCGGATAGCGTCAGGTTAGCGACGCATTGCTTAAAAAAATCCCATTCATTTGAATGGGTTTTTAAAGCAATGCGCGGGTGTACGCTTACACCCTCTGCACCGCGAATCCAGTTTGTTGGAAACAAAGTCGGACATGCAGGACTTCCAGTTTTTTTTTAGCTGGAAACGAAGTCCTGCATGTCCGGCTTTGTTTCCAACAAAAAAACTGGATTCGCGGCGCAGCATTCATAGCATGAATAAGGACAATATATACAATACATTCTTGGGGTTGAAGATTGGAGGTTGTGGCTGCTTTATCCTGTGGTGTGTCCTTATTCATGCTATGAACCTTATTTATAAAATATTAACTTTTGGGCTTGGACCACAATTTGCACATCATGGGTGGGGATATACATGTATGTTCAAAACTAAAGCTTTAAGAAATTATCATATTCTTTATTTAATCCAATGGATGTTACATTCTAGGTCCATAAATATATTTATTCATAAAAATTCATAAACATTATCCTTTAAAAATTCAGCTGTTCACTCATAGCAAAAAAAAAAAAAAAAAAAAAAAAAACACACACACACACACACACACACACACACACACCTGTCTATATAGACTAATTGAATGTGTGTCTCACATATGTACTTTATGCTAGATTTCCATAAGATATCACAGCTCTAATACAATATCTAATGCATTGCGATTACTGACACAGGGAGACAAATAACCCCATTACAATACATTTCTGTGATCTACCAAGACTTTAAAGTCAGGGAGACAGTTCAGAAAGGGCATATTGCAAATAAATTCATCCAGATCACTGCAATTTTTTTTGACAAAGGCTAAATCAATTACACTGAAATAAACCTATCAGGGGAAAAAAAAAATGTACACGGATTTTCTCCAGGCTTTGAAAAATCCAAATTGCACCAATCAACTTGACTCACGAGAAGAGTCGCTGATGTGAAGCAAAATGAAAGATCAAGAAAATCTAAGGTTTTACTGCTCATCTATGAAGAGTAAAGAGAATGAGATGCTTCTTTTAATTCTGTTTTTAGAGAATTGTAATGCTTTCTTTGCCACTAGTTTTAGGTTTAAAGTTAAATTCACAATTTATTTTTGTGAGGTTGTCCTAACTTATATTGTATGTTCTATAATGTCATCATGCGACGCTGGAGACAACAGAATAGGAGAAGGACTTGGGTATTCTGGTTACAAGTAAGCTGTTTTTCGAAAGGATAGAAGGGTAAAGAAGGTACTAAGCGAAACCAAACATCAACCAGGATAACTGCCTTGATTTTGTTCACGTAAGTTATTTCAGTTCAGCTATTACAATATTTGCGAGGTTCCACCTGCAGTTTTGTTCGGACAGAATACTTCAAAATCGGACCTGCTACTATACTCTGGGGTCACTACAGAACTTAAATTTTGCAATTACAGCCACATTTGACCTTTTTACTAAAATAAAAATGCATTCCTGAATTCTATCCTTCCATGGACACTTTTCAAATAGTTATTGAGAGGGAACTCAAGCATTCGAAATAATGTAGCCCCCTACCAGATTCTAACCTCTCCAGACCCAACAAACTTGCTTTATTAGTTATGAAAAAACCTACAAAAAGGGGGAATCTTTGGTCTTCATGATAAAATAATATATGAGAGGGAATTAGGAAAGGGGTACACATGGGTGTTATAACACAAACAGTTGGAGTATCTCACGGTGGAGAACCCTACGAGCCCCATTTTTCATTGAAGACCCTTAACAATTTCCTTCCTTGATCCTCGCTATTGTAGGGAGCATTGGTTCCTTAATGGAAACGCTGCATAACTGGTTAGATAATCTCCTACAGAGCAGATAACAGCTGTGATGACATTTAAAAACATGGATATTATGAAGTGGGAGAAGGGGAACATATTTGTGAAATGGTCACTCTATATACCCCCATACCCCACAATAAGCCATGAAATGGAATCTGTCAGCAGTTTAAAAAAACTGTCTAAGGCCCCACATTTTTCTCAGTTTTTTTTTTTAGGCCAAAGCCAAGAGTGGCTACAAAAGGAATGGGAAATATTTAGGAATTTCTTATACTTCTATATTCTGCTCAATCCAGTCCTGGCTTTGTCTTAAAAAAACACAGCAAGATCTGCAATAAAAAAAATCTGCGTTTTCGCAACGTGAGGCCAAATTGTGCTTCTGCACCCTGTTGTGTACCCAAACAGC
Organism: Leptodactylus fallax; assembly: GCA_947044405.1. Lineage (NCBI taxonomy): Eukaryota > Metazoa > Chordata > Amphibia > Anura > Leptodactylidae > Leptodactylus > Leptodactylus fallax. The sequence goes on along the minus strand of CAMRHE010001053.1, from coordinate 141,527 downwards.
AGCTTATCCCACATATATGACATTGTTAAATGGGTTAATCCGGGTACAACAATATAATCTATGTGGGCATAAACTACTTTTTGGCACGCAGAAAGGTGCAGAAGGAAAGAAGGGAATAGGTTGTTCAGCAACACACAAAAAAAAAAAAAAAAAAAAAAAAAGGGTCTATGAATGTGGAAGTGCAAATAAAGGTAATTTAAAGGGAGTCTGTCACCAAAACCAGCACCACAAATAGATAGGCTAGGGTCACCTGAATCAAACCGTGCTTTCCCCTTGTGAATCAGTGCCTCTGTTGCCAAGCTATTGCTGTTTGTGTAAATATGCAAATGAGCTCTTTGCTACAAAGAGGTAAGAGACAATTGGACAGATTTATGAAGAATGGAGTTACTTAAAGGGGTTGTCCAGGATAATAATTTTTTTTTTTTTTTTTATACAAGTCCCCCCTGCCCCCCCCCCTCCAACTTTGTAACATATCTTTTATTATATTGTCTACTTTGTTAGTAATATATGTAGGTCATGTGATCTACATATATTACATTTTTTACCTTTCCGCTGACGTAACGGGTCCTTGGTGTAATCCATATCCTGACCCGTTACGTCAGTGTAAAGGCCTCACCTAAACCCCCCACCCCATTTGGCAAACTCAAGTCACCAGGGAAAATCATCATGGCAGTCTGATTCAGATGTCAAACAAAAGGAAAGAACTAATCAGAGAAGGTCTCAGAGTCATTGGGTTTATAGAGACGCAGACATGTCCATGACTTTAGAAAATACTTGCATTTGGCAAAAAGTCTCCATGAAAGTTCCCATGCCTTAGTGACAACTGGGCGTCACCATTCACCTGTCAACATACAGGGGGGGGGGGGGGGGGGTATTTAGTCAGCCAATTGTGCACGTTCTCCCACGTAAAAAGATGAGACAGGCCTGTAATTGACATCATAGATAGACCTCAACTATGAGAGACAAAATGAGAAAACATCTAGAAAATCACATTGTCTGATTTTTAAAGAATTTATTTGCAAATTATGGTGGAAAATAAGTATTTGGTCACCTACAAACAAGCAAGATTTCTGGCTCTCACAGACCTGTAACTTCTTCTTTAAGAGGCTCCTCTATCCTCCACTCATTACCTGTAGTAATGGCACCTGTTTGACATTGCTATCAGTATAAAAGACACCTGTCCACAACCTCAAACAGTCACACTCCAAACTCCACTATGGTGAAGACCAAAGAGCTGTGGAAGGACACCAGAAACAAAATTGTAGACATGTACCAGGCTGGGAAGACTGAATCTGCAATAGGCAAGCAGCTTGGTGTGAAGAAATCAACTGTGGGAGCAATAATTAGAAAATGGAAGACATACAAGACCACTGATAATCTCCCTCGCTCAGGAGCTCCACGTAAGATCTCACCCTGTGGGGTCAAAATGATCACAGAAACGGTGAGCAAAAATCCCAGAACCACACGGGGGGACCTAGTGAATGACCTGCAGAAAGCTGGGACTAACGTAACAAAGGCTACCGTCAGTAACACACTACGCCGCCAGGGACTCAGATCCTGCAGTGCTAGACATGTCCTCCTGCTTAAGCCAGTACATATCCGGGCCCATCTGAAGTTTGCTAGAGAGCATTTGGATGATCCAGAAGAGTATTGGGAGAATGTCATATGGTCAGATGAAACCAAAGTAGAACTGTTTGGTAGAAACACAACTCGTCGTGTTTGGAGGAGATTGAATGCTGAGTTGCATCCAAAGAACACCATACCTACTGTGAAGCATGGGAGTGGCAACATCATGCTTTGGGGCTGTTTCTCTGCAAAGGGACCAGGACGACTGATCTGTGTACATGAAAGAATGAACGGGGCCATGTATCGTGAGATTTTGAGTGTAAATCTCCTTCCATCAGCAAGGGCATTGAAGATGAAACGTGGCTGGGTCTTTCAGCATGACAATGATCCCAAGCACTCCACCAGGGCAATGAAGGAGTGGCTTCGTAAGAAGCATTTCAAGTTCCTGGAGTGGCCTAGCCAGTCTCCTGATCTCAACCCCATAGAAAACCTTTGGAGGGAGTTGAAAGTCCGTGTTACCCAGCGACAGCCCCAAAACACCACTGCTCTAGAGGACATCTGCATGGAGGAATGGGCCAACATACCAGCAACAGTGTGTGCCAACCTTGTGAAGACTTACAGAAAACTTTTGACCTCTGTCATTGCCAACAAAGGATATATAACAAAGTATTGAGATGAACTTTTGTTATTGACCAAATACTTATTTTCCACCATAATTTGCAAATAAATTCTTTAAAAAATCAGACAATGTGATTTTCTGGATTTGTTTTCTCACTTTGTCTCTCATAGTTGAGGTCTACCTATGATGACAATTACAGGACGGCCTCATCTTTTTAAGTGGGAGAACTTGCACAATTGGTGGCTGACTAAATACTTTTTTGCCCACTAAGTTTTTAAAGTTTGATACTGTCATTTATGATGGGCACTGTCAGGGTGTAGTGTAGGAGGCAAAACCCTTTGTTAACATTAACAAGTGGGTGTTGGCTTTCTTTAAAGAAGAAAAGGGGTGTTTACTATAGACATGGTGAGGAAGGGTGGTGATGGAAAAGGGGTGGACCAACCAACAACCCAATCCATAGCTAAAACAGAAGTCCCAAGCCAAATCTGAAATGCATGGCATATGCATGACCACTCCTTCATTGAAATGCCTCTGAAACCTCATTTAGTGACCAGTGGGGTACTTTTCAGGCCACATCAATCATATATTTATCATCCATCTTGTGGATAGAAATAACCCTTTAATAGGAGATCAGCATAAATGATAATGTCACTAGCTAAGCATTTTCAAATATTATATAAACCTACACAAACCATCCAGTAAATCTTAAATTCGTTAGTTACACATAAATATCAAATACTGGGAAAAAAAAAATCCATCATCCATCCAGCAAATAAAGATGTTCCATCTTGTAGACAAATAGATTTTTATGGATTGAAGTGACTGACTGTGGCACTAATGTGAACTAAACATGATCAGAACAGGAGGCTGCACACATTAATTACCAAGATGTACAAAGCTGCAGCCGCGTCTTCATGAGCCGACATCACCTAAAAATAAAGCCAGCTAATAAGCCCTTCATAACAGTGTAACATTTTGTTAAATGCTTCATGCATCACCTGGTCCACCTTAAGATTGATCCAGGAGTCTCTTCTCAGCAGTTGCATGCTCTCTGCAGAAGTCATTAGAGGAGCAGAAACTGGTGATGTGGAATGGGAACAAAACAGTGTTTCTCTATTTAATTGTATTCGCCTCAACATTAGACAACAAAGGAAGAGCAATAAACTGGCACAGATTAGACCAACAAAAGATGTAGGAATCGCGTACTATACACTTATGGCTTTTTTTCTCCTTACTGCAGGGGAATATATAACTGACTTCCTACTGATAAAAAAAAAAAAAAAAAATGGATATCACAGGGGAAAAAAAAAAATGACTCCATTTATATACCAAGTGATGGCTTAATGTGCTTAGCTTAAAAAAATAATTATATATCAGTAAGAAATGTGTGTTATACAAATAAGTAGGACACAAGCAAGCACATACAGGTCCGTCTCAAATTAGAATATCTTTGAAACGTTCATTCATTTCAGTAATTCAGTAATACAATTCATAATCAGCGTCTTCCATGATTGTGTGTCCTACTGAACCAGACTGAGGGACCATTTAAAGGCTTAGGAAACCTTGGCAGGTGACACACTGAATTTACAATACTGAACTTTTTTATAATATTCAAATTTTCTTAGATTTGGGTTTTCATGACCTGTAATCCATAATCAACATTTACAGAAATAAAACACTTGAAATAGAACACGCTGTGTGTAAAGAATCTAGAAAATATAGGAGGTCACTTTAAATTTAATTACTGAAACAAATAAACATTTCAAAGATATTCTAAGTTATTGAGATGCGACTGTGGTTGATAACATTGGATAAAGACAAGAGTCAATCAAGTCCTACCTATAATCCTGCCCATAGGGACACACACACACGCGCGCGCGCGCGCACAATTTAAACTGCACCATATTACAGGAAAAATTCCTTCCCAGCTCAAGTATGGCTATTGGACCAAATTCCTGGATCAACATCCAGGCCCCTCTTAAATTTGTACAACTTAACCATCACCACATCTGGTAGCAGGGAGTTCTGTAGTCTCACCACTATTACTGTGAGACTACAGACTCCTACCTTTTACCCTCTAGACACAAGGATGCCCCTTTGTCATAGTTATAGGCCTAAGTGAAAACAGGCTAGAAAGATCTCAGTATAGTCCATTCATATATTTATACATTTTAGGTTGCCCCTAATCATTTTTTTGCATACTGAATAACCCCCAACCTTAATTCCTGATCTTCATACTCCCCTTAGGAGAGTTATCCAGTTTAAGAAAATATAGGCAAAACATCAGGAAGCATCCATTCAAAACACTTCCTATTATATATCCTGTTCCAATTTGACAGAGTTTAATTAATTAATTTATTTTCAGGTCAAGTACAACTGTGAGGTTTCCTTTGCAAGTTCACTACCAGCACGTGACCTACTTGCCCCTTGAAGCCACTCATGGAGTAATTTATTGCCTGGTCAGATATGCGGAGGGGAGTGATGCTGCACTGACTGAAGAATTGAGAAGACAGACCCTGTAGCAGGGAGAGAATCTGCACACAGCTGAGAGTGGAGAAGTAAGGGGTACACAGAGTGAGAGCAGACAGATGAATCATGGGAAATGTAGTCTGTCCACAGATTCACTTCATGTAAATAACAGTGACAAGGATTAACAAGTATTTACCACTGCTGTGGATGTATTTGCAGTTAATTTTTGGAAGCTGGCTAACCCCTTTAAATGACCTTAGTTAACCCTCACTGCACCTGTTCTAATTCAGCCACGTCCTTCCTGTATACAGGTGCCCAAAATTGTACACAGTATTCCATGTGGTCTGACTAGTCTCAATTTTATTAGCCTTGCAAGCAAATGTTCACCAACATCCCCAAGTCTTTTTCAGCGGTAGTTTTACACAGTGCTTTATTATTTATAAAGTTTGTTTCCACTGCCCAGGTACATCATTTTACATTTACCCACATTGATTCAGTTGTGATTTCAACGTCCAAACTTAGAACTCTACAGAGCTTAGTATCATCTGCAAACACGAAGATTCCACTCTAAGTAATCTACCTCTACCAGGTTGCTCTTATCAACGCTTCACACAACCGCATCCAAGACTACTTCTGTGCAACCTCCATACTCTGGAACTCACTACCACGACACATAAGACTGTCCCCCACAATCACAAGCTTCAAGAAGACCTTGAAGTTTGTAGGCCTTCCTGAAGAGGTGAATCTTCAATAACACTACTGCCACAAAACCACAACCTGAACAGCTTCTACACTCACCTACTGTCCCCTTTGCCTCAGATTGTGAGCCCCAGCAGGCAGAGCCCTTTACCCCATTGTTCCAGTTGGACACTTAGTATTGTCCTTGTTTTGTGTATTGTATGTAAACCCTCAAATGTACAGAACCATGGAATTAATGGTGCTTTAAAAATAAAACAACTATGGCCATTAAATATTAAAAGAGAGGGGGCTTGATATTGTGCCACACCACTGGTGACAACACTATGTATTAATAACCACCCTGTTTTTTCTCTGTTAGCCAGCTAACCCAGTTACACATATTTTTATCTAATCCCAGCATTCTCAGTTACCATCCTTTGGTATAGTGGTAGAGTATCAAACTCCGTACAGATACACAGTCTCCTCCAGGTCTAGTCTGAAACTTGCTACCACATAGACAGGGCCAATCCCTCATCTCTATGTGGATACTGTGTTATTACCTTGAGATACTCCAGAATACTCTCGAGAAAAGAATTAAAGCTTAGAAACCTGGTCGTGTCACTCAAAGAAGAGGGGGGAGGATGTTCCTGGGCAGTGTATGGCGTAGCAATAGGGAGGCCCTTGGTGTTCCAGACTGCTCATTTGCAAACTGTGAAATAAACAAATATGTTGGCAACAAAGGAATGAATTTTCATGGGGAAAAAAAGTGTTACCATTTGGTGAGCCTGTCACCATCTGTGTTAATGGTTTAATATGCTTCACCCTGGTGACAAACTCCCTTTAATAGCGATAATCACGGACACTGCAGCCTGTGACCTGAATGTGATGATGCAGCAATGCTAACAACCAACGCTATTAAAAGTATGGGTGAGTGAGCACTCCAGCTCGCATGCTCACCGAGGGAAAACAGATCAATGAAAGTCTGACCCCTGCCAATCTCAAGTTGATGTCCTATTTTAAACCATCTCCATTCATTTTTTTATCATGTCGTCTTAAATTATTTACCAGAGGTTTTGGTTGGTGCGGATCCAGGAATTGATACCCCCCCCTTCCCCACTGACATAAAAAACAGAAGCACTCAGCTGAGTGTTCTGCCGCATTTACTCATGGCTTTTTTGGTCCATACACCACACGATTGCTTGACTTGCTTAGCACTCCAAGGAGAGCCAAAAGCAGCAGTGTTTGGCTTCGGCTCCTTCATTTTCCCCTTCATCTGATCACCTCAACGCCAACTGAACTTTTGATGCGTCACTATAAAATGAACGTTTTATAAAACACTTATTCTCCAGAAATAATACAGGTAGAACTGGAACCATTATAGATTTTACAATGCCCAGGTTATAAAGTGTTTGAAGTGACCCCCTTCAGCATCAGAATCTCTGTATCAGATAGGAACTGGTATACCCATACACTCAGCCAGAATCCATGAAAGGATTTCTGCTGGCAACAGGGAAACCAGGCAAATAAAAAGTCGTCAATTTCAGAGCTGGACTTCACAGAAAGGAGTCAAAAATGCACAGATGTAGCAGAGTTAACCGAAACTTCTGCAGCGTGATATCTTATCAAAGACGACAACAAAAAATAAAGAAATGGTCATTGGAAAAACATTTTTAATGGCTTTTCATCAGCTTTTGCAGTCTTCTGTGATAAGATCTCCAACCGCAGAAGTTTAACAAATTGCAGAAGTTTAACAAATTGCAGAAGTTCAGGTTAAGTCTGCTACACCTGTATATTACAACATCTATTAGTGTCACATGCGATGGCAGAAAATCAAAAGTTCTTTTAAAAGATGACAGTTCTCACCATAAAATTTGGCTACTCGAATACCTTCTACTACTGTCCAACCTTTCACTCCTCCTATCTACTCTTTCTTTACACCAGTGCCATCCTCCAGTCTCCATAATGACTATTTCCACCTGCTCTATTTTTCTCTCTTCTCTCACTTGTATGCAATTTTGCTATGTTCGCTGCCCTGCTGTGTCAGGAGCATTCCCCCACCTTTCCTTATCTTTCCCCCCACCTCCCCCCTCACCGTATTTTTCTTCATTGTACCCCATTACCCCTCCCCACCTTTACTGTTGCTGGTCTTTGTAATGACTGGCCCTTTTTTAAATTTTTTATTTACCACTTGTTCCACATAGTTCTTCTGTTGTATTTTGAAAACTTTAATAAAACTTTTTGATGGAAAAAAAAATGTTTTAAACTTTAGATACATTTTAATAATATGAATTAATGAAATCAGAAAAACAGAGATTTGACCAATTAAAAGATATAATAAAGGGCTTATCCAGAGAATAATAAAGCTCACCAGTGCATTCCCTGCACTGGTTAAAGTAACTAAACTTTCGGACAACACTTGATTTTCTGGCAGCGTTTGTGTCAATTAGTAAATTTTCTGTGAAATCCTGCATATTGATAGCTGTCTCTTACCTCTCATCGTGTACGAAGTATGGGACTACATCTCTATTTCCCATTGTGTACAGAGTCACTTCAAAAGGCTATATCTAAGGCTAGGTTCACACCTGCACTTGGCGATTCCATTCCCCATTTCTCTTTAAAGAGCAAGAAGGACTTTTCTCTCCACATTTTTCCGCCTTTTTCAGGCAGAAAACCCGGCAAACCGCATTATAGTCTATGGGGTCCGTGCATTTCCGTGGGTAACTGCTTTTTTTACGCAGATTAGGTTTCCATTCGTGGGGTCCTCAAGCGGACTCCATGAACAAAAACTCAAACGCAGGTGTGAACCTAGCTTAAGGCATTATAAAACGTAGAAATTTGCTGTTTGGCGTGATAAAGAGGAGATTCAGTTCTACTTATATGATTTACAGAGTAATCACTGGTTGAAAATAGTCAGGATTGGGATATTTAAATGCATTTGAATACAATATAAATATCCTAATTCTGTCTGTATTTTCAACCATATCATACCAAAAGCAACTAAAAGGGAAAAAAAAATAATTAACACTACAGCCTTGTCTCGTTTTGCTATTCTCAACCATCGGTTCCTAAGCTATGAAATGTCACATCATATTTTCAACATTAACTGAGCTTTGCAACACCACTGATAGCAGAGGAAGCTTACATAAGTAGATTTCATCACACTTTGGTACAAGCCTCACTATCTCAAGAATTTCTCAACTTGTTTGCACTTTCATTACACAAAGTGTGTTTCATAAATTAGCCCCCCTATTACCTCCACATCCTTCTCTGTTTGCTCAATCCTCTCTTTGATAAATTGAGAGCTGAGCAGAGAAGAGTTCTCAATGTTGTTGCTGAGACTACGGGATATTGTCACCTCAATTATCCATGACATATCTCACACTAGTTAAGATGATGATGAAGAGAAACAGACTTTGATGGCAGCATAAAGTCATTTGTATTAACTCCAGTGATCGGGAAAGGAAGAGAGCTCTGATACAGTAACAGAAATAAATAGTCTTTCTACAGTGCTATGTTCTTCTGTTCTATTTATAGACTTTTACTCATCTGTATAGGAAAATTAAACAACAATTTCCCTATGGACCAGAATCATCCATAATCATATTGAACAGCTTGGTAATAAAGTTAAATTCTGAGAAGAACAAAAGGCTGGACATTGCACCCCTACCAAGATTTGAAGGACACATTAAATGTCAGTTCACAGTAGGGCTGTACAATAATTGTGTATTCAACATTAGTAAGAATCAAGATAGGGTCTCGGTTCCTACTGTCTTTGAGAGAATATACCGAGCTGGTACCTCTATGAAAGGCCTGATCTCGGGTATCTACAGGCTCCTCATCTCCGGAGGGACGGGCCCCCCCCATCTCATAAATATATGGTCAAATGGTCCAAGGCTCTGGATAGGCAGATCTCACCCAGACAATGGCAGATGATATGGTCCCGTGCGGCCAAGTCCTTGACATGTGTAACTTTCCGGGAGACCCAGTATAAACTACTTATGCAATGGTACCACATCCCCGCCTTGCTACATTCCCTTAATCCCAGCATTCCCTCTGTTTGCTACCGTTTCCAGGCGGGGATGGGTACGCTATGTCATATCTTCTGGGATTGCACTCTGATCCGTCTTTTATGGACGGAGGTCAGGTCCCTTACTGTTGCCTTTTTATACAAGGTATCCTCTTGAAGCCTCTCACCTATTTGCTTAATCTCTCCCCCAGACATCTAGGTAAGAATAGTTTGGAAGTCTTCTTATGCACCGCTGCCAAAACACTCATTACTCTCAACTGCAAGAAGGTCTCTCCCCCCCCCACAGGTCCAGAGCTTATTGCTCATATGAAGGATGTCTATAGTGTCCATCTTTAAAATGAATCCAACATCATCTTCATAGCCCTAACCAATCTTGAGATATAGGGCTTTAAAGGGCCGCCACCCCTCCTGTCTCAGGTAGCATCTTAACTGCGGTAGGAGGAAGGAGCAGCCCTGCAGACTGCACAGGGATGATAAATAATAATGATGATGATGATCATCATCACTGCATAACCTGTATATGATCCCAGGGGGGGTAGCAGGGACTTCTGTCCATGTTATCCCCTCTCCCATCAGTCAGAGAGCATACTATACTTTTGCTCTCTGTCATATAGAGGGATAATGTAATACCCCTCTGAGTCTTACTAGAGGGGTATTCTTCTGTAATACCCCTCTGAACATAACCAGGAAGTTTATTGGCGCTGTGACCCAGATGTTTACCATTGTCCATGTTGCAGCGCCAAGAAAGTTGCACCAAACACTTACACAACACATACACAAAGTCATCAATAAAGTTAACATTTCACCCTGTCCATGCCTGATCTTTCTAGAGTAAAATGTGCCTCTCTAGCGATATCAGTTCCACGCAAAAATAATAGTAAATAATAGTAATAACGATCACTAGAGATTAACGTATAAATAGCTACAATTTTTATATAGGGGGATAGAAAATGATATTTTTTTATGTAAACTATTTACATTGTATGCACAAAATTGGATATATATATATATATATATATATATATATATATATATATATATATAGTGTATGTATGAATTCCTAACATATTGCAGTTTTTTGGAAAGTACATTTTGTTTGCAGAAAGGGACTGCTTGAGCATGCATTTTAGTGGCAAATTAGAATTTTTGTGCTAATTTGCTCGTAATCTCTGTTTGCTGCAAAGTTGCATGAAGGTGGTTGTATATATGAAATATTAAGCTGTGTTTTTATATACTGTATGCTGTGCAACCTCAAAAAAGTTAGATTTTGGTATCAGTCACAGTTTGCTAGGTGCAGTATAGATTTTTAACATATTAGTGAATAATAGCAAAATCTTGCTCGTCTTCTGTGTTTTTGAGAGTACGAGCTCTTGTTGTAGTTGGTTTGTGGTATATATAAATTGTGTACATCTTGATCTTTTATTTTAACTGTATTTTGTGTGTGAATGTAAGATTGAATTAGAGTTTTAGGTGCAAATGTGTTAGTGCATTTTTTAAAAAAAAAAAATATTTGTGTTTGTCACAAAGTTACATGAAGGTGGGCATGGCTATTGATAACCCATTGAGACATGTAATCTTCAGGCTGTCTTTCAAAAAAATATATATAGGGTTTAGGGGTTCACTTGCTTTCCACGGTGTGCAATCCCTACATTTTATAGGATACTTTTTTAGCATTTCCAGCTTCAAAGCAGATTTTTGTTCCTTCCAATTCTAGTGATATTCTGAAGACATGTGCATGCAGGTTTAGGCCTTAGTGATATGAATGAACTCTTCACATGTTTTTAGGATGTTTGGTGCATATAACTTTTCGTTTGGTTTCCACTTTTAGCATTTTTTTTTTTTTATAAAACATTCACTTTAAAATCAAAAATCGCATGAAGGTGCCTGTTCACATACAGTACCAAGTGGCATTTTGACAATGCTGCAGGTGTCTACTTTAAGAAAATATATAGGTATTGGGGGGAGGGGGGAAAGGTTTAGCATGATTTTTAAATGTTGCAAATTAGGTTTTATTTGTCCATCTCAAAACTGTGAAAATTGAGATGTGCAATGTTTCTGGAGACCCCTGGCAGTGAAAGGGTTAATAACCTCACCGACGGCACGCTAACGCATGTAAGAGCGTGCATTTTCTGTGCATGGTGCTCATAATAGATACGGAATAAATGAAGACGTATTCAATATTTTGTTTATTTATTTATCATTTGCATATTATTAACATGTCTAATGATCCAGTGATGTAGAATTCTAAGACTCTTCCTTCTTGGTATTACAATTTCAGTGTTGAGGACTGTATATCAGATCCCAAGACTAAGTTTTGATTTTTTTGTATACTTGCAAATAAATATGTTTCTCAAGCTAAGTTAGCAAAGCCTCACAGCTGAGTGCACAGAGAATGAATGTGTGGCTTCTTCTGCTAGCATATGGGCTGTCAGGTGCAGTATACATGAAGCTTTTGCCCCTAGAAGCAATATCTTCAATGTGTAAAAGGCATCTGACAGACAATGCCACTTTTGCCCTCGTATGAAATCAGAGGCATAAGAATGTCCAATAAAGGCCCCATATAATATGGTTGTGTATAAGAATTTGCCACATGAGGTCTCAATGAGGCATTAAAAACAGAAGAAAAGACTGACATTCGTACAGTTCCATCACCAGTATAGTATAATTTATTTAATCATAACCATTTACCAGTTACAAGGAACACATTCATTTTCCAGGTTGGTTATGGCTTGATTATGTACACACATACCTAATACAGATGTGCAAAAGTTTTAGATCAATAAAAAATATAATTAGCAAAACAAATAATTAGGCCAATTGAAGCATTTCTAAAGCTAAACTGATCCAGCCTAAATTAGCAGTTTAGCTGAACACAGAAAATTATATTTACAAGAAGAAACCTCCAGATGAAGAACAGCGTAGAAGGAATTTACATACAAAATTTCACTGCAGAAAGCGGATGATACGAACAACAAATAGAACACCACCCTACAGAAATCATTTAACACTTGTACGCCTATGTTACTGCCTCTAAAAAATAAAACCAAACACACACTAGAGACACAATCAATTGCAATACCAAGCTAATTTGGTATGTGAGGCGTGAGAAGATAAAGGTAGCAATTCATCTATGTTTTGCAGCCCATTAACCTGATAAAGGATTGGGTTATTTTTCAAGGCAGAACTAATACACCGAGTACCACTACTATATATGCTTATACGATATAGGCATATAAATGTATATTTACTGTGTATATGTGAGCACAGGTATCCTCTGGGTTTCATAGTACTGTATGTCCAGTACCGTTCCTCCCCGGCCAATCTGGTGTTATATTGTGAATACGTCTATACTTTTCAACAGCAGTAGAAATATGGAGATGTGACATCAGCATCCATTACATCCCGAGTCCATACCAATACAATCATATAAAGACTCTTAGCTTAATTCAATGAAACCAATTCACACACTTACAATACTGAGACAATGAGTATCTTTATAAAGTCACATCCTCAGTAAATCAATGTACACTCTTCTCTTGTTTGTACACCATATTACAGAACCTATTAACAGCCCATACAGCAGCCTACACTGCCGTCTCCTAGTTGAGAAGCTCAATCAATAGCTTCCCCAATCTGAGCAGTCTGAAATCCTCCAGGTGACTTCTTTCCACTATTTCTAAGCTACTTTACTTTAGCTTTGCTCCGTACACTGGTGGTGGTGGTGCCAGGAACTGCAAACTCTCTCCCATTCACTTGATATAGGAACAGGTCTGCATTCTGGCCTATACTTCATATATCACTTCCAGCAACCACATGAGCTGATCGGTTCGGGATTCAGGTGTTGAACCTCGACAGATTAAACACTGATGATCTATCCTGTGGATCGGTCATCCATATCAAACATCTTCAGATCCTGGACAATCCCTTTAGCTTTGAACTTCCAAACTATACTTACAGATGTATCTCTATGAATACTCAGTGCCTTTCTTTTAGTGTACTCTTCTTTGTGCAAAGGAATGATCTCTGGTCTCTCGCCCTATAATCAAACGTCAGTGTCAACAAAGCCCTAGTACATCCAGGTATCAGAGGTGTTTAATCTCAAGCACACCTGATGAAACTACCTGATTTACATATCAGTCTTACCATATTGGTCTTAGGTTGGGTTTACACATCGCTTTTTTGCTGAATAACTGTATGCAGTTTTTAATTGCAGTAATCAATAGCACGTTACTATGCATTTCACTGCTAAAAACCAGTAAACCAGAGGATTTCAATTTCATTTACAGTAAAACCTCTCCAAAAGTCACATCTTTGAGAAGTCCACCCCCAAACCACATTTTCTGTGACAGATTAAGTTTGAGAAGACCCCCTCCATAGAAGACCCCCCACACATCTTTGAGAAGACTCCCTCCGTAGAAGACCCCCACATCTTTGAGAAGACCCCCCCTCCATAGAAGACCCCCTCACATCTTTTAGAAGACCCCCTCCATAGAAGACCCCCTCACATCTTTTAGAAGACCCCCACATCTTTGAGAAGACTCCCTCCATAGAAGACCCCCACATCTTTGAAAAGACCCCCTCCATAGAAGACCCCCACATCTTTTTGAGAAGACTCCCTCCGTAGAAGACCCCCACCGTATGCAATTTTGAGTGGTCATCTCAAAGAGGTTTCACTGTAATTTTAATTTCTATTCAGGCTGGGTTCACATGGTCCTTTATCCAAAGTGTAAAAAAAAAAAAAGGTTTTTCACATTTTGTAACCTTACAACCACAATTTAAATTTATTTTATTGAGCTTAAGTGATAGACCAACAAAAAGTAGCAGATAATTGTGAAATGGATTGAAAGTTATACATGGTTTTCAAGTTTTAATCAAATAAAAATTACAATAAAAGTCTTGGTAATTGGGGAGAAAAACAGGACGGTTATTAAACTTATTATTTGGCTCTATTTGAAATCCTGTGATTTCTACCCCTTCTGTATTCTTTCCCATTTCTTTATTGCCAGCAGAAATCTGTGCACCGATTCTTGCTGGAGTACGGCTGGGCGCGCTCTTGTATAATGCAGGGAAACTAAGGCTGTGGTAATAGTGGGGGGGGGGGGGGTTGACTGCAAATAGTTGTATAATCAGGCACACAAAAAAAGCACGCAAAAACGCACACACGCACACACGCACGCACACACGCACGCACGCACACACACACGCACGCACACACACCGCACTCACCCTGCAGCTGCTTCTCATCCAAAGTTTTCAACTGATTTATCTCTAAATAATACAGGTAGAGCTGCAATCTTTGCGTCATATGACAAAAGAAACAAATGATCTTTTTATAATACCCAAGATATGACTCAAATGACACCCATACACCAGATTCCTTGCTTTATACACGGCCTGCCCCATCTGTAATACAGTGAGAGGCAGTGGACAGCTTGTATCTGGCGACAGAGTAACAGGAAAAAGAATACAGAAGGGACAGATTTCAGTGCAGGATTTCACAGAAAGTAAGCAAATTCCATTAAAGTATCGTAGTAAACAGAAAAGTTTAAACACATTAGCTCCCCCAATTGTGATCCTAGCCTCTGCTATCTGAGGAGACCTATAGAACAGCGCCCCTCGCCACACCCCAAAAAATACACTACTCCTCCATTTGCAGATCAAAAAAAAAAAAAAAACACACACACACACACACACACACACAATATATATATATATATATATTTATATATATATCTATATATATATATATATATATATATATATATATATATATCTATATCTCTATCACCTTATTTGGCCCACACACACACACAGTATAACACCCCCTTTACTGGTCCCCACACAGTGTATAAAATAAACACTTGCCTCACCCTCTCCCCTCGTGGCGTGTCTCTCAGCATCTGACATCCTCTTCACACCTCCTCTTACCGCCTGCATCTGATGTCACGCACTACAGGGGTCACCGCTGAGGCCAAATCACAGGTCAGACATTGGACACCCAGGAGAGGAGAGTATAACTTTTGTGTTTTCACTCGCGTCCCCTGGTGCCACACAAGTTCAGTCACTACCTATTCCATTATTCCAACAGGTAGAGGCCGATATTTTACTCAACGACCCCCACTCCTGTCGCATCTGACCTGCACCTCTGTCTCAAGGGAGTGAATGTAGAACAGGGGTAGGCAACCTTCGGCACTCCAGCTGTTGTAAAACTACAACTTCCAGCATGCACACTTGCTCTGCTGTTCTTGGAACTCCCATGGAAGTAAATGTTGGGAGTTTCAAAGGTTGCTGACCCCTGATGTAGAAGAATGCTGCAGCACCCTCTGGAGGAAGAACGGAGGCCAGACTAGATAGGAGCGGAAATCAGTGAGTAACATATCGGCTGCTACCCCTTGCAATATACCAACAGTTGCGGACAATTAAAAAAAAAAAAATAAAAAAAAATAAAATAATGTCGCCTCTCAATTTGTGCCAGAGGACCGCCAGGCAGTTGCCTCAGGTCACCTCATGGCGGGTGCATCCCTGGGCTCCCCAGATTGTGTAGTTCTAATGCCATAGCATCATTAATATTTCATGGATAGACAAAGAATCAAGCATTAAATAATCACTAACAGTCAAAATTAACAGAGTCGGGCACTGACCAACCTCTGAGCTTTTCATTTTTCCGTCAATGTAACTATATAAGGAACTGCTCTTTGTAGGACGGGTTGCAAGGTTTAATGACAACATTTAGGGACATTTTATTGATTAATGTTTAATACTATCTGAGAGGGAATACAACAAAATCCACTATTGCCTTCTAATGGTGTAAATTTTGTGCCATTTACAGTGTGGCTTAAATAAGAAGATATGTTAATTGCCTGGGTCAATGTAGTTACAGTGATCAATACTTTTGCACAATAAAAACAGTTTTTCATAAAAAAAAAAAAAAACACAACACTGAACAGGAAGCAGACAGCTCTGTCCTCCGTGATATGGTCAGACCAGGGTACTGCGATCAGCGACCATTCACTTGAATGAGAGATCAACTGTAGTGACTTCATTCAGCTGTTTGCTTCTTGCTTCATTCTCTGGTCTATCAGTCGCTGAGAAAAGCTGATGAGTGGACGTGCCAGATGTTTGACCCCTCCAATCTGATACTGATAACCTATCCTTATGATAGCTCATTATTTTTAGCCTGGAAATCCTCTTTAAACAACATCTATAGTGAGAAACTCATTTTGTCAATTTCATGGGTTAGTCACAAGCCTAAGCCTCCTGAACTGAGGCCTCTGGGAAATGGTAGTTTGCATGACACGGCTGTTGCCACGCTTTTGTACTACCCTGTCCAACAACTGAATGAAGGCATTTTAATTGAGCTCTAGTGAACGCCACAATCTTTCTTCTAGGTGCGTTTATCCTCATGAAGTTAATACTAGATGTACAATACTTTTGTCTAAACCCATAATAGATTTATATAAAATGACACAGTAGCACAATAAAATCTGACACAAAGTCTTTTTAAAGGAGGCATTTTATCACTAACATCAACTTCCACAGAAACCTTCTAATATTCTTCTCATCTACAATGGCTCCTATTTACCTCGCCCACTACCTATCCGTTTGTTTCCATTTGCTTTCCTAATTAGATCAATGAAGCGGTCACTGCTTTCTACGACATACTGTAGACAGTGATTCACATTGGCATTTCATACCCAAGTCTTAAAGTGAGCTTGAGTATAAAAGCACCAAATTTGATTAAAAAAATTTGGTGCATTTATTGACTGTCCATGTCCCCCCCCCCCCCCAAAAAAAAAAAAAAAAAAAAATATTGACTGTCCATGTATATCCCACCCCAAACACTTAACTTCAAAAAAGGGATGGGAAGAGAAAAACATCTGTTTTTTGTACAACTGTGACTTGAGACAAAATTTGAGACTTGAAAATAAGTGTACACTGGTTAGTGAACTCCCTGCACTTTTATTCATTACTGCAAAGTTTGTTGAAGTGTACAGGCAATTCTAAGAAACTGCAATATATCTTAGTAGTAGTTAGTAATACCTCCTCTGCTAAACTGCCTGCCTTGCATTCTGCGCTATCCATCTCAAAATGGACAGCCAGGTCACACGACTCAGGTCTACAGAAGTCTATGCAGGGGGGAAACGGGCAAAAAGTGAAAAAGGAAGTGCAGGCGATAAGAAAAAAAAGATGATAAATTGAAGCTTATCATAACAAAATTAAAATATGTCAGTGCTTCTCTATACATGTCCAGGATGGTCCTGGTGCTGCTTCTAAGTGCAAAAAGACTGTTACAGAGCAGATTCTCCCATAATTTCTGGGTACAGTGTATGGGAGCTAGTTTCCCCCTACCAGAGATCCACAAATTCTAAATCCAACATGCAGAGAAACTTCTAAATACTGCAGAATATCAGTCAGATAATGACTAGAAATAGTGTTACTCTTCTTCTACACACACTGCTGCTTATCCTGAAAAGTCAAATGAAATGACAGGTACACTTTAACTTCTATTGCTATGGTTACTCTTATGATATAAATGCTACTGGCTGATTCACTCCTGGCAAAGTCATAAAGGAGCAAATAAAGCGCAAATGCAGATAAACATCTTATGACACACCAGTAGATGACATCAGTGGAGACCTGTGACCCCAAGCAACACGATCACAAGTTGTGTCACTTCTCAACTCTTAAGGCTCTATTCACACAAGGAAGCAAAAAGCAAGCATTACTTTTTTAACAGAGACAGCACACGGCTGAGAAACTTGCTCAGGTGATTAAAGGCCAAGGCTGGCTTCACATGGCCAAGTTCAGGCTGAGAAACTAAGTTCATGTACCAGCATGAATTACTGGCTCATAAACAGCTGAACTGAACTAAATTCAGCATGTCAGTTCAGGTGCACAGGGTTCGGGCCATTAAAGGGGTTGTCCAGGATTTTTTTTTTTTTTTTTTTTGGCCTATCCTCAGGAGTAGTGGGAGTTGAAAGGAATCATCCAGGCAAAAAAATTTTTTTTCCAATTTTAAATAGGCCAAGCAAGGTGAACAAAAAACAAAAAAACAAAAACAAAACACACACTCAACTGTCCCCAGTGTTACGGTGCCTCCCAGCGCAGTCCAGTCCTGCCGGTCCGATGTTGTCTTCTGGCAAAACTCATCAGAAGGAACATCACAGCTATCAAGCATGTATTTTATGGCCATAAAAAAAAAAAAAAAAAAAGCCCAGACAACCCCTTTAAAACACACCAAGATTCCCAGACCAAACTTAGCCGTGTGAAACTGTCCTGAGATCTTTAAAGCGAAATTTCCCATGTAGATTACATTTGATTAAATTAAATTAAGTTAGACTGTAGATCCCATGGCAGGAGGAGATTTCAGCTACAAACTATGAGTCACAGGACAGAGACCCCACCAATAAATGCAGTCTATTTTTGATTTGGTGATATTGAAGAATATACCCAAAGCTGTAAAATTACGCCGATTGTATTAAAAGATTCTAGGTTAACTAAAAGCTAATTGTGTATAGCATGCTAATGTATAAAGCAGATTCTTTGAAGCCAGCCAATCTATCAAATACAATATATGCCATGGCACTGGATTTATACAAAATAATGCACTACTGCAGCTTCATTCTATAAACTATTTAGAAACCAATCAAAATATCCTCAGGAGTTTGTAAAAACAATAGCATTTTTGAGAATGTTAAGAATACAAAGAATCTGAACTGTTACTTTGTTCATATTTTACTTCTTCCACTCAATACATAGATCCACTCATGAAAAATATGCCAAAATCTTTAGAGCAATGGGACTTCCAGTGGGGGAAAAAAAAAAAGTATTTAGTCAGCCACCAATTGTGCAAGTTCTCCCACTTAAAAAGATGAGGCCGGCCTGTAATTGTCATCATAGGTAGACCTCAACTATGAGAGACAAAATGAGAAAACAAATACAGAAAATCACATTGTCTGATCTTTAAAGAATTTATTTGCAAATTATGGTGGAAAATAAGTATTTGGTCAATAACAAAAGTTCATCTCAATATTTTGTTATATATCCTTTGTAGGCAATGACAGAGGTCAAATGTTTTCTGTAAGTCTTCACAAGGTTGGCACACACTGTTGCTGGTATGTTGGCCCATTCCTCCATGCAGATCTCCTCTAGAGCAGTGATGTTTTGGGGCTGTCGCTGGGCAACACGGACTTTCAACTCCCTCCAAAGGTTTTCTATGGGGTTGAGATCTGGAGACTGGCTAGGCCACTCCAGGACCTTGAAATGCTCAGCTGGGATAAGCTGAACATTTTTGTTTAATTTTTTTTTTTTTTTTTTACTTTTTTTGTATACTTGCACAGTAAATGTAAATTTACCGTTTGCCATAGACCAATAGTAGCACATTTCTTTTGTGATCACTAATTAATACTCTGTATTATGCATAAATATTTTTTACATTTCACTATTTTATTATTTATGCAATGTGCTTCAGTTAACATTTTTCTTTCATCCCACTGGGAAAGTTTAACAGATAAAAAGATCTGTCATCAGAGATACTGTATGAGAGGGCCTGGCTCGCAATCTCCATTCTAGTTCATCCCAAAGATGTTCGATGAAGGATGTTGGAAACGTGTGGGACAGTCAACTTCTTCTACAGCATACTCACCCAACCATTCCCTTATTGACCTTGCTTTGTGCACTGTGGGCACAGTCACGTTGGAACAGAAAACGTTCTTCCCCAAACGGTTTCCACAAAGTTGGAAGTATAGAATTGTCCAAAATGTCTTGGTATGCTGAAGCGTTAATATTTCCATTTACTAGAACTGAGAGACCTAGTAAACAACCACACAGCTTTATCCTTCCTCCACCAAACATTACAGTCGGCCCGATGTAGCCAGGCTGGTAATGTTCTCCTGGCATTCACCAAAACCAGACTCATCTATTAGACTGCCAAATAGAGAAGCATTCGTCATTACCACCGCTGCAGAGTGCAGTGGCAGTATGCTATACACAAGACCATAGGTATTGTATATGTAAGGCTTGTATGAAGCTGCTCCCGCTGCATAGCTTTTGTGCTGATGCTAATGCCAGAGATTTGAAACTTGGAAGCTTTTGGGACAGATCTATTAACATGGACTGAAAGCCAAACTGTCTTAGTTGCCCATAGCAATCAATCACAATGCAGCTTTTATTTTCTATGCTGCTCCAGAAAAATGAAAGCTGCATTGTGATAGGTTGCTGTAGGCAACAAAGACCGTTTTGCATTTAGACCATTTTAATAAATCTGCTCCATTGAGTCAGTGTTGGTGACTTATGCACTATGCTCCTCAGCACTTGTTGACCACACTAACTTTATAGGTTACTGTGGTTCCTAAACAGTATTCAATAATACTCAGCCAATTCTCCACTATTCATTTTGAGGATAACCACAATAGGACTGCAACATGTAAATACACTCACAAATAATAGCAAAGTAAAGTATATAAAATATCAAACATACCCAGTACTTATATTTGTATGTATAGGGAAGGGGGGCATAACACGAATGATCAGGACACAAATGTGGCTGCCAAGCAAAACTATTAGTAGGAAAACTGGGAAAGAAGCAGTGGAGGAACTAATGAAAACCGTAAACCTGTTTTCTCATAAGCAAGTCTGAGATTAAAGCCGCTATCCTGCAGCTCCACATCATGCAAATTTCAAACAAAATATAGTTTATAAATAGCACATCTTCTGCTGGATGATGGTCTATTGAGTAAAGCTGGAAAAAAAAATGTAAAAAAAAAAACCAAGAGAAAATGAAAATTTTCTTGAATGAGAAAAAGGAAATTAATACAAGAAATATGTAAATTGTTCTGCCAACATGAATTTGCAGCAAACTATTCACTATGGTGGTTAACCTCTAGAAAGAGAGCAGAGGATTGGTGGACGTGAACAAATGGAGGATGATAGCAGCTAATGCACGGTAAGGGGATGAAGCGTTATTAACATCTGAATGCCAGTAACGTATTGGGTAAGTCATAATCTATATTTTTCCTAGTCAACGACTTTGTTGAACATTATGATCTAAAAATTGGCCATAAATTAGTGGTGGATTGTCAATTTGGCCTTAGCAAACAAAATACTTTTCGTTGGAGAGGTACTCCAGTACCTGGACAACATTCACTGTGTAACCCAACTGGCAGATTTACCACATGCTTTGGACACAGTCAGAAGATACTGGCAAATATATCATAGCTATCAGCAAAGGAAAGTCTGTATTATAAAGATTTTACTGAGAATCTTGGTTCCACGCCAAAGTAATACAAAAGGTTATTTGATCACTGCATTAAAGCAGACATGTCCCCAGTCCAGACAAGTTTGCTTTAGTAAATCCTTGTATTCCCCATGAAATAAAAATCCTGGAGCATCTTTCTTATAACTGCATTGTGCAGTTTCCTTTCCAGTTGTCAAATGAATAAACTGTTGTCCAAAGTCATAGTCCAACATTGGCAGGACTAAGTGGACATTCTCAGACTGTGTGGACACACTCCCAAATGGTGACACCTGGATGTAAGTTGACAAATAGATTTCTAGGAGGAACCCCACAACATAGAATTCTAAGAACAGATCCTTCAGAATATTATTTTACGGTGCATACAATTCGTTATAATACAGACATGTAAGTAGTGTAAGAGTGCCTTATTAACCCCTAAACAACCATGCTATTTTAGGACTAAAGGGAGACTGAGCTTATGCTTTGAAAGGGACTATTCTGGTGACAGCCAAATAGCTCAATAAAACATGTTATTTCTGCTTTATTTTTTCAGTATAAGTTATATTTTTCAAAGGTCCCTTTTGTGGTACATAAAGCTTATTGACTAACTTAAAAGAGTGGGCCATGACTTCACGATTGATAACCTATCTTTAGGCAGTCAATAGAGATTGACTCTAGGCATCCCAACTATTCAGCTCGTTGCTGCCCTCTACCAGTATGGCAGTCCGGTACAGGTACAGTCTATCTATGGCTGTGTTGTTATGGAAACCTGGTAAATTAAATGTGAACTTATATTGGCTGATTCACGTGATATGACTGAATATTTAAAGGACCTGCAAACTGCTATTGACTAATACAGGTCATATCTTGGTTGCTATGGAAACCTGGAGTAAAGCGGTGTGTCTGAGGAGACTAAGCGCCTGCGAGCTCCTATTGGCTGAAGGGACATGTGACTGTGTGTATGGAAGTTGGAATATGAGTGAAAGACTTACAGTATTTCCAAAAAATGACCTGCATTAGTCAATACAAGCCTGCATCTCAGGAACGGTACGTCCTAGAGATCTGAGACCCAGTCTAAAATCTTCCCGGGCACCTAATGTACCCGTGTGCCAAATTTGGTGAGGATAGGTCCAGTAGTTTGATCGCGCATAAAGAACAGACAGACAAACTCATTTTTATATATATATATATATATATATATATATATATATATATATATATAAAAGAGATACAATATCTCTATTTTGAAGACAGATTTGGAACATTTCTGCAGACTCCAACTCCATAGCACTGCCAGCCTGCAGTACCGGAAACTTACTTATGACATTCATAAGCAAAGTTTCCTTCAAAGGAAATTCTCCTATACCACATAAAATAAAAATGGCTTTTCAAATCCAAGAAATTGCAAGTGTAGCCAACAACAATATCTCACAATGAATGGAAGCAAAGTAAATGCAATATAGTATAAAACACTGAATTATCGGTAATGTCATAAGCCTTCTTTATTTCTACCCAATGTGTATGTCGAGGTCTTCATGCCTTAGTTTTTTGGGGTTTTTCTGTTTTTTTTATTACCCTCAGGTTTTTTTTGTTTTTTTATTGAGTGACAGATATATTCCCAACACTCTGTTGCTGATCTATATTTTATCCAGCTCAGTACAATTCTAATCTTCGACAATACAACCTTGCCTTACTCTACTTAAAACTACTGCACCATTTGTTTCAATATGCATTATAATGTAGAAAAAATATTTTAAAACAGAAAACTAAATAAACATTTTCTGTTTGTAGTGACTCATAGAACATGTAAAGGAAAGCAATACAAATAGATATGTGCACATACCTGTAGATGAATTATAATTGGAAGAAAAACATTTAACCTCATGTATCCTTAATGTGTTTAAACCACTAGCATACACAGTCTGATCTGTCAACAAAAGGGTTAACATTAAATTGAACAAAATCCCTGTTCCCAGAGAAAAACAAGCTTGCCTAACATGCTCTGAATCAGGAGAGAGCTATTAAAAGCAAACATCAGCTATCACATAGAACCACTATAAACCTGCAATTACTCGGTGAACAGATACATCCTCCCTTAAAATGATCAAAGGAGCCTGTGCTTCCAGGAACAGTGTGATGTTCATTCATCTAGATACAACAAGAAAGGGATTCATATCTCATATCTAATGCATCTTGAAGTTTGTCTAGATGCCCCGTTCTATAAATCGAAAATCCAAAAGCGAGTTGATCTGTTGAATCTGTAAGCAAAGGTCAACAAAAAGCTTGTAACATCAAGCATCACATCTAGAGCTGGTCCATTAACGCTATGGGAAATCTTAACACGCTTTCACCAATAACTTAGGTAGCATGGACACTGCTGTCTCAGTGGTGGAAGGCATTATTGCCGTTAGCTGGAACACCGTATCTGTGGACTGAAGTTGTGGATTACAGACAAGTAGCAGTCAAGTACAACCTGTCAGCAGCCCAAACAACAAATGGCATGGGAATGGGTCAACTCTTAATGGCCTTTACTTCCTAGAGACACACATCAGAAGTACAACAACATGGAAAATATTTCTACAGAGAATCAGAGAACAGCAAAGTTACTGATCGCTGCTGCGTCCATTTGTTTCTTTATAGTCAGCCCACCCGCTCAAAAAGTCATGACTCCTTAGCTCTTATTCACCAACTGGGTGGTAACTGCTTTTCTCTAAGAAAATAAAAAGGTTACCGCCCACATGGTAAATAAGGGCTAAATTACATATAACCTTCCAGCTGCCTACCAGATGACAAAAAAAAAAAAAAGTGTTTTTAGCAAAATGGATAGTCTTACACTATGCAGCCCATAGAATACAGACCTTGGGCCTAGATCAAACAGTATTTATACTTCGTATACTGGTTACAGGTGCTAAAAGGTTTGCTACACACAAGGATTCGGAGTGCAGCATTCTATGGGGTACCAATGCATTTTCTAAAAGAACTTGTACTGTAAAACACTGTAGGCGTGCAATAGCAAATGACTTGACAACATCAGAATGACTTTGAGACAAAGTCACATAAATACAGCAGATATAAATGCTAATAGCTTTTCCACAAGCCTTAAGACGTTGATTAATATTGAGTTACTAGTCAATAGAATTGTAAGAAACATCAGATGGGATGAAGTGGCTAATTTACTAAATCTAAAGTTCCATGATAAAACATGAAACAATTCTAAAGATGAATCCTCTGATAGCCACAGTATACCCAGTTGCTCTTAAGAAACCTTATGTATGTATGATGCATGCCAGTACGTACATGCCATAGTAATACAGAGAGGGATTTCAAGTTTAACCACTTGCGAAGACTTATGTAATGTGGGAATGGTTCAAAATGACAACACTACATGTGCATATGTGGATTACAACACTGTCCAAAAGGGAACACTGCTACAGCTCTGAGTTGCCACATACTATAAAAAGAAAATGTCTCTCAAAGCATTTCACTCTGCATCATATAGATCATTAGGTGTATTTTAATGGGCCAGTTAACTTTAACTTCTACCCGCCACAGACATTTTTTTTTTTTTTTTACACGCCCATAGTAGAATTATAGAGAAGAAAGGCCTGGGAAGCTTCAATAGGCGCCTGATTGTCATGGAGGCATATTGCCACCCCCAGATCTTGTTCTAGGGTATGACAATCATCTTTAACATGGCAGCACCTACCCAGCACTGTCACTTAGGGTATGAAATATCCTTTTCAGCTTTTCCTCTTTTTTTTTTTTTTTTTTTTTAAGAAAGAAAAAAAATTAGCTGAGAAGAGGCACGCTGAGAGGATGGAGGGGGAAGATCACTTCAGGTACTGATATATTGGGCTATGTAGCAACTAGAACCTCAGAATCTCAGCTTTAAAACTGCATCAATGAGGATTTAACAGTGTTGCATGTTTTTAATGTTCTTAATCTTTCTGCAGTCACTTATTTCTCTATGGCAACACTTTCTTGACAGGGATGAAGAAATGCATAGTACATGTGTCAAAATTACATACACAAGTGTAATATTCTGTGTAGGGCTGTGAGTTAATAGACCAAACCACTGACTGACTCAGACTCCTGCTCCTTCATAAATGGCTGACAGTCATGGTCAATCAGAAGCAGTAAAGATCCTCTAATTCATGAAAAATCAAGTGATTGACTTCACATGACAAGAAATATGCAACAAACTTTCTATCCAGCTAATTAAATATACACGTTTTATCAGACTCCATAGACCTGCTTCGGAGAATTTGGCACACAGATACATCTGAACAAAAAAAAAAAAAAAAAAAAAAACACACACACACACACACACACACACACACACACACACACACACACACACACACACACACACGGCCTGGCCATAGACATACAAACAAGACTAATAATGGATTAGCATAACACTACAGCATAGAAACATCAAGTATACTTAGAATCTGTACTTCGCAGGAAGAAACTGTGAATAAAGACTTATTTATTCATAACTAGTCCCTTAACCTTATTAGTGTGACAATGAATACATTTAACAGTATTTTGTACTTCACATTGAATCTGAAGCAGCAGCTCTCCGCTGTATTCTTTAATCTAACACAACCAGCTACAAGTAGGAACTTTAGCCATTAGTAGTCTATGATAAAGGTGCCAATCACTAAATTAATGGCCAATGGTAACATAAGGTAACTGTATTTTCTTACCGTTCTCTGCTGAATTTCAGGGAATGCAGTATGGCGGGTCTCTTCTGTCGCAGATTCCAAAGATGTAAGGTGTCATCCGTCAAGGCACTCACAAGCGCTCCCTATAAAATAAATAAGTTATATAACGAATCAGGAAAGAGAACATGGTGACAGGGTATACTTGTATGTCTAGCATATGTTACTTATATAGCACAAACATTCTGCAGCGCTTTATAGATATTGATATCACTCACTGACTCAAGTGGAGCACACCACCTAAATTCTCTATCACTATGTGGAGTGTCTTTTGGAAACCCACACAAACACAGGGAGAACATACAAATACCATGCAGATGTCCTTGGCTGAATGTATATTTGTTGGTTTCGCACTACAGTCTATACTGTCACATTAGTGTTGAACTTATAACACATCAAAATGTTTTCAATTAAGAAGGGTTATCCATTCTTTGGTCTCCCCTTTACATAAATGCATATTTAAGTTCGAATGGTTCTTCTTGAAGAGTATTTGATTCTTCTTGATGGGTGACCATATAATGTGAATCCCTTGCTTAGTCTTCTAAAAACTGGATTTGCTCTAAGCCCTTTTGAATAAGATCATGGTCAGTCTTTGGTAGTCTAATAACAGCGACAATTAGAAAATAACTGTCATTGCATCCGGTCCTTTTTATAGAGGTTGCCCTTGAACAGCGTTATCACTGGGGACTCCACTGCTAGGACCCCCCCATCAATCATGAAAATGAGGGTCCTGGGTCCTCCCATTTGAATGAATTGTGCATAAAGTAAAAAAAAAAAAATTAAAAGGGAAACTTTCTGAGCTTGCAGTTCAATCTGTGGGCAGCATGTTACAGAGCAAATGTTGCTACTCTCCACTCATTGACAACTTTCTGTATACAAACACATACCAGGGAAGGCTGTAGTGGGAACGTCCACTGGACTTAAGTCCAAAATAAAGTATATTGGCCTTATATTTATTTTTATTTGAATGTACAAACTAAAAGGAATGTAGTATAAAATGTATCTCCTTAGAGAAATACATACATATATTTATGGTACAAAACTAACAAATAAAAGCACAATAGGGAAGGAAGGAGAGAAGAAACGCATGAGCCAGTGATGTCAGAGGAGAGATTAAAGTGATTTCACTAACCTCATTAATCAGGAACTGAAGCTGGATTACTGAAGAACCACTGTCATGCTGGCAATAGCATTCAACTCCTGGCCGACCAAACCTGACATTAATTGTGTTAAGGAAGAGCCGTTCAAGAAAGGACAAAATAATAGGACATAATAGAAATGATAAAGGAGAGAACATAAGCTGTGTAAATGCCACAAGAAAGGAGTCATTAAAAGAAAAGCACTTTTATTCTACATGTATATGCCGTCAACATATTACGTAACAGCAGGCAGCAACTATTGTATGGCAGTCAGGTAATTCACTTATTCATTGTACTTGCTCTATAAGGAGCCAGCATATATACAAATCACTTGATACACTACACCTGCATATTGCAAACAATGTAAACATTGCCTGACAGGCTTCAATGAAAATACGCTAAAGGTAGGTTCACACTACCGTTATTAATGTCCATTGCTCTCATCAGTTACAGGATAAAAGCAATGCACAATAACCACCCTATGCCTGATGTCCATCTGCATACTCTCCCTTGTTAAACATGACAAACTTTCTTCCATTGCATTTTTAATTTTTCTGTTATACATGCAGGACTTTTTATTCCATTGCAAAAATAAACATAGAAGAAAGCGTCCATCCTGTGGTTTACAATACCGAAGAGGCTCCATCTGTGTTTAGTACTCGATCGCTGTTTAAGTTTGTAGTATGAATGTCCCCCTAAGAATTGTATGCGAAGTGTTCAGGAGCGCAACTTTTACTGGGGTCATCTGCTACACCTAGTGGATCTGTATAATGCATCCCTGGAGTTATAATGCTGGGAAGTGAAATGGGTATGCCACCCCGAGGCCAGGAACACTGCGAAATCACCTCCTGACGAAGTCTTTCATAGACGAAACGCACATCAAGGTTCTGCGGTGTTGTGTGAGGGGGTCTCCCATTTTGCTCAAACAGGTCTCTGGGTAAGCGGATATTATTCTATAGCTATGTTTACTAGGCTGGTTGTTATATCAGTCATAGCTGTGTGTTTACATTGCAAAGCTTGAAAACTGAACTCAAAGATTGAAAGCGGGGACTCACTGCCCGGGAAATTTGGCCAAAAGACGCACAGAAAAACAAAAGTTTTCAGCTGTCTGATCGGCTTTTATTTACATTTTTTGGGAGATGAAAGAGAAAAACGACCATTTGGCCACTATGGTGTTCACATTATGGGATAAATATTTTCTAATTTTTTTTTTTTCTTCTGTCCAGGCATTTTGTGATGGAGATGACACTAAATTTTTCTTTATTTTTATGTTTTCTTGGGAAAGTCTACTTTTTTTTTTTTTACAACTTTCTTTCACAAAGCTTAGAAGATTACTTATGGATAAAGTAAGTAAGAAGGGCACCACACCAAAATACCATCCAAAAGGGAAAAAACATGGAAAGAGTATGAAGGCAAACAAGAAAAAAAAATAAAAAATAAAATTAGTTTATTGAAATCATATAGGAGATAAACATTTATGAATTTTTAAATGTTTTAATAGATTTGTGTGTCTTTCCAATAAACTACCATAGACTGCAATTCTACTTTATTGTAGTACATGATAATAATGCAACAAGCAGAGCTCAATAGTAATATTTATTTGGCAAGCCTGGGAGCTTTGAGAAGGGGCCTTGCTGCCATAGAAACTGAACAACTACTGTGATGTGGGAGACTTCACTGGCACCAAAATGAAAGCAGAAGTAAAAACCCCTCATAATCCTGCTGCATAAAACAGCACATGGCACACCCTCAGCTGCTGAGCTGCTTTATTCTCCATCAGGCAGAGTTACTTTTAGCATAGAAGTCTATGGAGAGGGGAAGAGGAGGAGGCTTCTGGGAAAACCTAAAACACATACTCCAGCTGGTAAACTGTGCTACACTTAAACTAAGATAGCTCATTTGACACTACTGTATCCAGTAAAAGGAGGCTACAAAATGAGGCACTAAATTACATGGCAGCTGACAGCAGCTTTCTCTATCCCTCTCCATAGACTTGTGTGTGTAAGGCTAGAAACTGATACATTAGAGGCCTAATGAAGGGAAGGAGGAGGAACACATTACTCAAGACATACAACAAAGTTTCTTAGATGCAACTGTATTAATAAAGGGGTTATCCAGTTGCTAGTAGTGATGGCCTATCCTAAGGATAAGATGACATATTAGATCAATACTAGAAATCGGATATCACCTTTAATTTATGAAACGGTAATTTATAAATGGAGGTAGTCTCATCTCTCATATTTCCCCCACTTTATTTAAAAATAAAGTTGCGGTACAGAGGTGGCCAGCATGGAACTACTGTGCACCCTGCTAGCATATGCGTTCCTGAGATCCTGACCAGCTGCCCTGTAAAGTTAAGTGATACAACTCTGCATAAGTGCATGCACTACTGCTTGGCTGTGGCACTGGCCATAACTATTGACAAGGGCTGCCAAATAAGAAGGGTACCCTGGCTGGAGACCAATATACAACATGAAAAACCAAACATTTTTTAAACTTTTCTAACATTTTTACATCGATTACCATATTAAATAGGATTGCCAAGATAAGAAGACCCCTTTAATTAAAATGCGAATATTTATAACTCTAGCAGATCGCTACACTGTAGAACCTAGTCTACACCAAAAAATGATACACTATGCACAATTAGGGATGTGATTACCTTCAAGTGAGAAGCCGAGCTGTAATGGAAATGTGGGTATTTACAAAACGTATTTCTGGTGCAAGCTGCATACAAGAGATTAAATAGGTTTCCATGGTAACTTATTGCTTTCCTTACTGCTGGGAAAGTAGGATGTCACTTGTGCTTTAAAAGGAAGAGAGCAAATTCCATTTATTCAAACAATTTGTTTTTCCCCAGTCGTAATAAAGAGGTGACCCAGGATACAGGCTTTGTCTGTGATGACAAATCTTATTCTTGTCTATTCCAGGGTATGCTCCACTGGCTAGAGGACTACTTCAAGGTCAGAATGCTGTGGCAGCAAGTGCTACTTTACTTTAGAAATATAACCGAATATGAAAAGTCACCATTAACACTTTCAAGACCCCTGGACACTATTACAAAAGTGTGTGTGTGTGTGCGCGTGTATGTATGTATGTATTAAAAAAAAAAAAATTAAAAATACACACACGAAAAAGTATATGCCACAGTCTCAAAAAAAAAAAAAAAAAAAAAAAAACGACTCAAACTTCATGTAGATGCAGGAAAAATAGATGAGCAATAGATGTATCAGCTGTCCATTGTCAGGCTTTCATAGTTGTAGTTCTTGTATACACGGAGAGCTGGGTGAAGTCCCTGATTTCTAAACACGTGTGCATTGTCTATCAGCGTGTAAATGTGATCACCATTAACAGTAACCACACGTGTGTGGTTTTGCCTATTCACTCGCTGTCTCATTCCCATGAATATCATGATATTTAGCATATATACAGTTTCAACATTTTTCTTCATTTTTGAATTTTATGCATTTTGGACTAAAAAAATGTTTTTACTGTGTTTAATTAAGCCTTACGGGACACAGATTTTTTCATTTTTGTGCTTTCGTTTTTTTACTCACTGCA
Organism: Leptodactylus fallax; assembly: GCA_947044405.1. Lineage (NCBI taxonomy): Eukaryota > Metazoa > Chordata > Amphibia > Anura > Leptodactylidae > Leptodactylus > Leptodactylus fallax. Next base: position 110,506 of record CAMRHE010001053.1, on the reverse strand, counting down.
TTCAGATAGTAAAAAGAGCTTGCTTTATATCCTTTTAAATATTCTGTACAATGTACTTGGAAGCTGGGAAAAATAATGGTGTGGAATTGGAAAAAAAAAAATTTAATTTCCATTCATTTACTTACAGGTTTTGTTTTTATGGCTTTCACAGTGAGGTAAAAATGACGTGCAGCTTCATTCTCTGGGTCGGTACAATCTCCACGATACAAGATTTATGTAGCTTTTTATGCTTATATAATATTTAGAATAGAAAAAAAAAATTCTTTGAGTCAACACAACATTCTCTGACACCGATAAAAAAAAAAAAAAAAAATGATAATAGTTTTGTGGATGAAGTTGTATAAAAAGTGTCTTTTTTGGGGAAGTATGTTTTGATCACTTTATTCCATTTTGTGGGAGAAGGTGATTTATAGTTTTAGATTTTTTAGAACATTTTTTGAAACTTTTTTTTAGCCCCCTCCCAGGGACCTTAAACCTTCAATATTTGGATTGCTTATGCCATAAATTGCATGCAGGTTTCAATAGCTACAATACTATGGCAGGCACAGTAGCCTTCATAAAGGCTCCTGGCTGTTGAGTTAAAGGTTCGGCATTCACAAGCGAACCGTGGGGGAAGTTGCGTTTGACCAGGGCATTTAGTTAATCAAATGCCTGCTATCATCATCATCTTTGATTGTGAGTACTTCACAGCATGCACAATGCTAGTCAGATGCATCAAGACTTACATATATATGACATGAGGCCTAGGGGTTAAAGAAAACTGTAGAGGGGTTAAAAAGCCATTGAATGAGCTACTGGGCAGCAATTCAGATGGATTAGATAGGATATGGCATTCTACAGCTTGCATTGTAAAGCTTATACATGCTATACAGCTGTAGAAGCCAAAGGAAGTAAAACATTTTATTATACCAGATTACAAAAAGATATTTTCAGCCCTTCCTTGCTGTGAAGGTGTACAGTACATACCCTTTATTTCAGTCCTACATTCACTAAAGGTGACTCAGGCAATTAGGAACGTTTCTAATTCAGGCAACATCCCCAAAAGTGTGAGGTGTTCCTAGACATTAGCATTTTGTTTTTAGCACTTTTACCAAAAAATGTTAAATTGGCATATACAGGTGGGGAAAAGTATTTTAGTCAGCCACCAATAACAAAAGTTCATCTCAATACTTTGTTATATATCCTTTGTTGGCAATGACAGAGGTCAAACGTTTTCTGAAAGTCTTCACAAGGTTGGCACACACTGCTGCTGGTATGGTGGCCCATTCCTCCATGCAGATCTCCTCTAGAGCAGTGGTGTTTTGGGGCTGTCACTGGGCAACACGGACTTTCAACTCCCTCCAAAGGTTTTCTATGGGGTTGAGATCAGGAGGCTGGCTAGGACACTCCAGGACCTTGAAATTCTTTCTTACGAAGCCGCTCCTTCATTGCCCTGGCGGTGTGCTTGGGATCATTGTCATGCTGAAAGACCCAGCCACGTTTCATCTTCAGTGCCCTTGCTGATGGAAGGAGGTTTGCACCCAAAATCCACCATCAGGTCCCATCATCTTTCGCTCTCCCCTTCCCCTCTCTCTCTTTTACTCCAATGTTGTGATCGCTTAAGTCAATCTCCCAATGCTTTTTCCCCCAAAACACATTTCAACTCTTGCCCCTCCTTAAAAGCCACCTTACATCGTCCCATTCATTCTTTCACTGTGTTTTGGACAGTGGATCATCGTCTGTCACCCTGGTCCCTTTGCAGCTTCTTCCTCATTTTTCTCTTCTTTAACCTTTACTTGAAACCGCCCCACTCAAGCATGATGTTGCCACCCCCATGCTTCAGCAGCAGGTATGGTGTTCTTTGGAGTGTAACTCAGCATTGGAGGCACTCTGGAGAGGCCTCCAAGGAGGGCAGCAAAGACGCCTTCTCTCCAGAACTTGGGGCTGATATTCTGCAGGTACGGGGTGAAAATCAGTTCTCTGACCTTTGGTTTGGAACATCTGGAAAACACTATTCGGAGGGTGAGCCCCCCCCCCTCTTTCCCCCCCCCCCCCAAACCCCCCCAAACCCTTCTGTGTGGGGTTGCTTCCCCGCCAGGGATTGGCTCTCCACAGTACTTGCCTAAACACACAGCCATGAATAGAATGGTACCCCCGGGCCCCCCCCGCCGGCGTTCTGGAACATCCACAATGCCTTCTCCAGCATGATGGAGCAACTTGCCAAAGCAGTACTGGCCAGGGACCAGGATATTGGGTCCATGCCGAAACCCCCGATCTTAAACCCATTAGACTGGGGTCAACACAAGTGCGGGTGGACAAACAAAAACCAACAAATTCAGACAAAATTCAACATTGATTCTGCAAGAATGGCTCCTATCAGGCAGGTTTGGTCCAAAGTAGTGTGTTACTGACAGTAGCCAGGGAGAATGCAGGGGCCCGAGAAGAGGGCAACACTGCAATATTGACTTGCGCATTAGCTCATTCCAGCTGTCAATATGCTTCTGTTACTCATAATATGAATGCAATTCTATTTCTGTAGGTGATAAAAACACTGACAAACCCACATAAAACCAGGCGCAGTCTGTGTTTTTTGTGTCTCTTCTTTTTTCTCGGCGTTGTTTTTTTTTTTTTTTCCCCCCCCCCCCCCCCCCCCCCCCCCCCCCCGCCCCCCCCCCCCCCCCCCCCCCCCCCCCCCCCGGGCCCGGGCGGGTGCGGCCCCGCCCGGGGGGGGGGGCCCCCCCCGCCGCGGGGCCCGCCCCCCCCGCGGGGGGGTGTGTTCCCGCCGGCGGCCTTTTTTTCGTTAGCCCCCCCCTTCCCCCGACCCTTCCCCAGGGCCCCCCGTGTGGTTCTGGGATCTTTGCTCACCGTTCTTGTGATCATTTTGACGCCATGGGGTGAGATCTTGCATGGAGCCCCTGATCGAGGGAGATTATCAGTGGTCTTGTATGTCTTCCATTTTCTAATTATTGCTCCCACAGTTGATTTCTTCACACCAAGATGCTTGCCTATTGCAGATTTAGTCTTCCCAGCCTGGTGCAGGTCTACAATTTTGTTTCTGGTGTCCTTCCACAGCTCTTTGGTCTTCACCATAGTGGAGTTTGGAGTGTGACTGTTTGAGGTTGTGGACAGGTGTCTTTTATACTGATAATGTCAAACAGGTACAGGTAATGAGTGGAGGACAGAGGAGCCTCTTGAAGTGACAGGTCTGTGAGAGCCAGAAATCTTGCTTGTTTGTAGGTGACCAAATACTTATTTTCCATCATAATTTGCCAATAAATTCTTAAAACATTCGACAATGTGATTTTCTAGATATGTTTTCTCATTTTGTCTCTCATAGTTGAGGTCTACCTATGATATCAATTACAGGCCTCATCTTTTTAAGTGGGAGAACTTGCACAATTGGTGGCTGACTAAATACTTTTTTTTTCCCCACTGTAGGTGAACCATAAAGCATTGCAGGAGCAGGGTGTGCCGCATCTTTTTGTCAATTATGCTAGATTTGTGCACAGTAAGATGAAAAGGAGTCTAACCAACAGCAGTGTGTGCAGAGGCCTTAGAAGTAGTACACACATACCTTTGTGGCCACAAACTGATAAAGCAATGCAGAGATGCTCATCCTTTTATGAATATACAAAATCGGCCTGCAAATCCACCAAGGGAAGACCCAGTTTGCCAGATTTCCCTACAGCCAGCCATAATTCAGTTGAGATGTAATATTTGTTGCAGCAGGCAAGCAGGAGATACCCACTGGACAGTGGGAAGTCTGGAAAGCCTAAACAATGGAGTGAGTACTGCCATTCAGAGATTGTAAAGAAGTCACCACACACTGCAGTGACAGCTTATTATTGACAGCAGGGTAAGTGGACAATCTCCTGCACCACATGCAAGTTTCTGACAGACAATTTGCCATCACACTGTACAACTGTGTATACTAGAACGTAAACAAGTAAGTTGTGTTTGTGTATCACCTACTGAGTGAAACCACAAAACTTCTGAACCGTATACAGACTATAATCACTAAACTGGAGAATTGTATACAGATTGTAACTGCCAAGCCTGTTTGCCTCAGAGTTAGATAAAGTCTGAATTCCAGCATTTGTAACTATATAGTGTGTGCAATTTAATTCCTAGAAGGCCCAAGACTCCTGCTCTGGCTCTTCCATAAATGGATGATAGCCATGGTCAGTCAAAAGCAGTAAAGCTCCTCTAGTTCATTAAAAACTCAGTGATTGAATTCCTATGTATATTCCTATAGCAATTAAAAATAATTAAATTTTGAATCTGAATTTGGTAACTTTTTCCAACTCTACAAAAAATTAACCCTGACTAACTCCACAGCCCTGGTTACAGGTTTAAAGGGAATGGGAGGCAGAAAAAAAAAAAAAAAAAAAAAAACTGAAAAATCAGGGGGGAGGGAAAAAAAAAAAAAAATCTGCTACTGACTCCCATTGAAATGAATAGGAGAGTTGAGAGGCAATTTTGTCACAGGCCGTCAAAATATAGGTCATGTCCGATTTCCTGCAGTTTTCACGGATCCCTCCCTACACTGAAATGGATGTTTTTCATGGTTGTTTTGCACCACTTTCGTGTGCATCTAGCTTAAGTGAAAGTGAACTCAATGATAGGATCACATTTGAAAATACATGGCAACGGGTACACTGATCCATCCCAACTACACCCACCTAGGTGTTAGGTGGGTGTCTTGTAAATATGAATGTCTGAACTGCCTCTCCTTTGGTCAAGTCAACATTCTGCCTAGCGGTTTTTATCTTTATAAAGATAAGGTCTTCCTTTGGCGTTTTCAACTGACAAGAGGAAGGATCTGCCATTACAATTGCCATAGGGGAGGTCACAATAGCAGGCATACTCCTGTTGTCACATTTGGAAAACAGCATAGAATAGAAAGAACAGATACATCTAGAAAATAAAAAACAGAAGATTTCTTTGATATATGTGGTCAACTCAATGACTTGTACATACTGGGAATTTTAAACTTTTGATTGAAATAGGAGTGCTCCATAAGGTGGTGGAGGATCAAGAAAATAGAATGGTAATTTTGTATCCATTGCAAGTGGAGTGTTAAAATATCTGGGATCAATTGTACAGTCTAACTAAACTTTTATTATGTCAACACACTCATGAAGACATTCATTTTTACATCTAACAAACTGCTATACAATTGCCCACACATGAAAAAAAAAAAAGCTTTAATCAAGACTGCTGTACAATTCTGAAATTTTACTTCTTTATCCTATTCTTGTGATTAATCATTTTATATACAAATTATCTTAAATCTTTCTGAATATCCTTAAAAAGTATTTAACTCTCAAAACAATAGAATAATCTATTTTAACAATACAGTAATCTCATTGCCACATGTACAGCTGTCATTTTTTGTTTTATAATCTTCAGTAAAGAGAAAATTCGCAAAATCAAGAAACACATACACGCAGAGTACAAACGCAGGACTTTGGGGCCAAGCTTGATGACTGTTAGCCTCTGATTACATAGATTGATGGATCCGTCTTTTTTTATAGTCTCTCCATAGGCTACATGTAATTTTAAGTGCTTCCATAAAAAAAAAAAAAAAAAAAAAAAAAAATACGGCGCTTGCAATAAATGTAAAAATTTGGCTTAAAGGGCATTTTCTGGATTCCTTCCTCTACAAGCCAAAGTGTCTCTAAAGAATTTCACTCACTCTGGAAGACCCACTACATACATACAGATCTTCTTTTCTCCAGGGCATATACTAAGGGGTAATTGACCACTTGAAGTCAGTATCTTGGATTTCAGCTAAGTGCCCTGGCAGAAGACTAACCCTATGATCTTAGTTTCAGGGATGCTTTCTAAACAAAATTTAAATGGAATGCAGGTAGAACCTAGCATTACAAAACGCCACTAAAATCAATAATGGTTTATTTACAGTGAAATTGAACTGTGAAAAAGACCAGTTACAACCCTGTGTAAGGGAGCGTTCACACTACCGTTGGTGACCGTCAGTAGTGTCCGTGGCTATTGTCCATTACAAGATTTTAGCTACGGACACTAGTTGAACCGTCAGAAATCCGTTAAAATTTCCATTCATTTCAATGGGTTTTTATAGTGTGTCCGTTAGTGTCCTTTAGTGTCCGTTAATGTCCGTTTACACCAAATCCGTCATAAGTCAGTTATTTTTTCATGGACAAAAAAACCTACATGCAGGACTTTTTGTCCGTTTGAAAAAAACGGATTCTTGACGGACAGCAAGTGTCCGTTATTTTTTTTAACATTGAAGTCTATGGGTAACGGACTTATAACGGACAGTAACTGATAGCCATCAGTTACTGTCCGTTATTTTATGTCCGTTTACTTTCCCTGCGCATGCTCAGAAAGGAGAAAACAAAAAAAAAAAAAAAAAAAAAAACTAGCAGTGTTAGAGGACATTTCGTGTCCTCAGGCACATGCGGTTTTACATACCGCTGGAAAGCCGACAGCGCGCTGAATTCAGCGCACTGCCGGCTTTCCCGGTATGTGTCCCGGGGCTGGAGATATCGGCGGTGTAATGTTTTACTGTTAGAAGGGCGCTGCGAGGAACTCCCTCCCTGACACTTCTCTTTGTTCAGAGACTTGTACTGAGGGGGCGTTCCTCACAGCTGAGTGTCATCGCTGGGCTGTGAGGAACGCCCCCTCTCTCTGTTCTCGTCTATAGCCGGGTACTGTCAGAAGAACTCCCTCCCTGATAGTTCTGTTCGTTCATAGCGCTGTATGAGGGGGCGTTCCTCACAGATGAGCGTCATCACTGGCTGTAAGGAACACCCCCTCTCTCTGTACTGGTCTATAGCCCTGTACTGTCAGAGGGGGCGTTCCTTACTGTCCGGCGATGACGCTGAGCTGTGAGGAACGCCCCCTCAGTACAGCGCTATGGACGAACGAGAAGTGTCAGGGAGAGAGTTCCTTGCAGCGCCCTTCAAACAGTAAGTAAAGTAAAACATGTAACTTACACCGCCGATATCTCCAGACCCGGGGCACATACCGAGAAAGCAGGCAATGCGCTGAATTCAGCGCGCTGTCGGCTTTCTAGCGGTATGTGACATTAAAAAACGGACACTACCTGATGCTCATCAGTTAGGGTCCGTTATGATAGGTGTCCGTTTATTTTTTTTTTTAACGGACACCTTCATAACGGACTCCAACGGTAGTGTGAACCCTGCCTAACAGAATTTCTCTGTGGCAGAAAGCAGCAGGAGCAGACGTATGTTTCAGAAAATAAAGCAACACCAAGTATAATATCAAATCTATCAGTACAGTAAAATTCAATTAATCTGGCACCAGTTGGTCTGGAAAACCAAATAATCCAGAGGACAAAATATACTGTTCCTATAGGTATACTGACATTATGTTGTCTTTTAAAGAGATGCTGCATGACTAGGAGAACAAGATTATTTCACTTGTATAAGGGATTGTACATTTCTAAAACCACTCCAAAACATTAAAAAGATATACAAAAATATATAAAAAGATAAAGAGACTTAACCAACTGATTATATGACTAATCACTAACAGTATAATTTATTTTCTAAGGCTACATTGGCATCTGAAATTGCTGGCAGAAAAAGTGCTGCAGGCCTGACTTCTTTGTCAAGCAATGTCAATTTTAAAAGACACCCAACAGACCACATTATAGTCAATGGGGTTTCTTGGGAACAGTTCATGCCCATTATTATTACTGTCAGACGGACTGTTTTTCCCATTCTTCTGGTTCTCCGATGGACCAGAAGAACAGACTTTGTGCCGTTGTACAAAAAATGAACGCAAGTAAGACAAGAGAGACCTTGTATTCAAGCTCACAGCACAAAATAGGAGTCTAAAATATAAATGCCCTCTATACAATAAATATTGTACTCCAAATTACAAATATAAGAGTGGTAGTAGACATTTCACTGAGACTCTCTGGGGTAGAGTAGATTGCAAGGGTATTGCTAAATTCTTCATGTAAGACTATCACTACATCCACTTTGTAAACTTCTGCGAAAAACACTAGTTTTACATAAGATTTTTGGATGAGTTTTTTTGTAATGGCCAAGTTTAAGTTTTTCTTTTATGTGGTTTTTGAAAAGGTTTTTCAGTCTCACACTTCAAGATAAGAAATGGAAGGTACCACATATATAGATTAAGAGCTTCATCTCAGGTATGATAAAACCTTGTACAGCAAAAGATGATAAAAAGTTGAACACTTATGAATGAGACGCTCTCCCTTATTCACTCCATAAAGTATTAGTTTTAAAAGCCCAGGGCATAAGCAAAAAAATAACATTTATATACAGTGTATGTATGTATATATATATATATATATATATATATATATATATATATATATATATATATATATTTTTTTATTGAATGTATAATCAGAAAATAGTCACTTTGTTTTATTTACTTTTATATACATTTGTAGGAAATTAAAAAAAAAAAAAAAAAAGTTACGGTCTCACAATATGGAGACTCAAATTTTTGAAATTTTGTAATAAATATAAAATCAGAATAGAATTTTAGGCAATGAAAGCCTTATCAGAAACTATGTAAGGCCGGGGCATTTTACAGTCACTTTGTAGTAGATAGGATTCTAGCTAATCCCATCCCAACAGTGTGGTAAAATACGCACAACGGACACGCTGCGATTTCCAAAACCATTGCGGTTTTGGAAATCGCAGCATGTCAATTATACCTACAGAAACCCTGGCAGTTTCCCTATAGTTATAACTGAAAAAGTCCACAAAGGAAACCTCTGCGAAGCATTGCCGCTGCAGTTTTTCCCACAGGGATTTTTTGCTGCGGGATTCTATGTGGGGCCTTAGCCTAAATTTGGTATCACTGTGATCATACTCCACTACAAAATTTATACGTAATGTGTCATTTTTACCATATTATGAAACTTTTTCTTCCATCTTCCCAGTACATTCTATGGAACATTAAAAGGGGTTATCTGGGAATAACGTAAACAAGTAGGCAGGTTGAAGATAAGGAGCAGAATAGCTAAGGGTGGGTTCACACTCGCGCCGGCACTCCGTCTGCCGTGAATCCGACCCAAATGTTGGAAAAAAGGATCGAAACAGTGAATGGGTTTTTAAGGAAACTGTCTTAAACCTTTCCCCATCCTCTCCCAATCCTTTTTTCCGACATTTAGGTCGGATTCACCGCGGACGGAGTGCCGGCGCAAGTATGAACCCACCCTAAGCGGTGACAGAAACAGACCTCCTTAAGATATATTACAAAAGTTTCTTATTTTCACATGTACTATTCATTTATGAAAAGCTGTTCATAACTAGTTACGCTTTAAATTGAAAGCTTTAAAATATTCATTATCCAATGATGCATCTGCATGTGGCTGAACTGGGCGGTTCTAAAAATAGTCACAGCCTCAACTGCATCATCTTACACTGGATGCGAATCTTCAATATTCATGAGTACTATGACGTTTGGCTGCTTCAGTCTCTTGCATGGTTTTATATCAGCATCAGGAACTGAGTAATACCTTCAGAATCTAAACAGATGGATGGGGCATGGTCACGCCAACCTGCTGAGATTCTTGACTGACAAACTGTCTATACAATAGGCTTTCATTTCAATTACATTTGCTACAAGAATAAATGTAATTACCTTCTTCCTCCAGAATGCCTTCTTTATTTAGCAGCACAAAATATGACAGTGTCCCTTACTGAAGGCAGAAGATTAATTTCTAGGAAATCTTCCGAGTAACATTTTAATAAAATAGTGTACTTGAAATTAAATTGCAAGATACTATAAGCTGTGCTTTGATGGAGAATTGCTCACACTTGCACAAAGATTTACTTGGGCCCAATGTTATTTTTAGTTTTAATGTTTGATCATAATATCTGATATTTACTTGCCTACACTGCAGCTGATATTTTTTATCTATCAATCTCTTTTCACTAGTTTCAGTCCACTTGGGTACAGCTCAAAGTAGTTAGAACCTGCGTCCACTGTGTGGAGAAGTACACACAATATACACGAAAAAAAAATTAACCACTTAAAATTGTCACTAACATTTCCAAAGAAATCCACCTACTGTTTTGACAGTGATGACAATTTAGCCTATAGCTTGCTCTCAAACTAGTCTACAGTCAGGGGCGTAACAATCCTACCTCCGCTTTCTGGGCCTGGAAGCTGCAAATCACTAGGCAAGTACTGCATTCAGTTGGATCCAAGTCCTCAGGGCACACATTCAGTTGAAATCTATGGCAGAGCAGAGAGCCATTGGATCCCTGAAATGCCACATGAACGTATTAGCCACAGGCTGTGCAATGAAGTCAACAGGATGCCCACAATGGTGAGAGCATTCAAGGGGAAAAGCATTGTCATGGAAACATTTGATGCAAACAGCACTGATTAAAAGGGGTTGTTCAGTTTCACCTAATAAAAGTTACTGTTTGTACAATGAAAAGTTACACACTTTTGCAGTATACTTTCTGTATCAATTCCTCAGTTTTCTAGATTTCTGCTTGCGGTCACTCATTCTGCTTACTTCCAGTGGAAAAAAAATCAGTCCATGGTCATGTGATGGGTTCACAGGTGCTCAGTTAGTTACTAGGCAGTGCTCCGATTATTGTGCTGTAACTGTAACGAGCTGTGCACCTGTGTGTCCCTAAGTGGTTTCCCTATAGGTATAATTGAAGCAGAAAGGACTTTGTTAAAAGCGCTGAGGAAAAAAAACAATGCGTTGCCGCTACGGTTTTTCCCACCGCGCTTTTTTGCTGCAGTCCAGTACGTGAGGACTTAGCCTTAAAGTTTCATTTCGCAATATAAGTAATGCCAATTTCTAGTGTAAACTGTAGGTTTGGTTCAAAATTATTTGTATATATTGTACAGTTGTAAATCTTCTTTCAGTACTTTAGTTTTAAAGAAAATATTCTGTAACTTTTAGACATCCTTTTCGAAGCCAAAGTATACGGTAAAAAACTTTGCTATTTGACAGCCTAAATGAATGAGGATATAATACGAAAGGTTATGAGAAGAAAACATGAATTTTCACCATCCAAAATATAGTCTTAGTCCTTAAAAGGTATCTACTTTGATGAGCTGCAACTGACTAGATATTTCTGTAACTACAGAGATAAAGTAACAGCAGAACAGGTACAACCTTTTGTGCTATGCCATGAAATCTGCAATGGTGAGAACAGTGACTGAGCAAAGGTAAAAATAGATGAAGGAAAACTGTACATCTGCCTTTCATTTCACTTCAGATTGAGTATTATGCAAAGTGTCCACCCACAATACAAAATATAGAAAGGTGCATTCACTGGACATAAAATCTGAAAATAATATACTGTATATTCCTAACAAAATAAGTTTTTATAGCTGCATGTCGAATTTGGCACCATTTTGGGGGATATATAATGTTTTAATTAGCTTTTATTGTTTTTTGGGGGGCTTTTTTCACATTAAATTTTTTGCACTTTATTTTTACAGTGTTGCATTAAAAATGACATGACAACTTTGTCCGGCAGGTCATTCCAATTACGGCAATACCATGTTTATATTGCCATTATTATGATTAACCGCTTTTACATATATGCACAATGGGATGCCAAACGTTTGGTTTTGTTTTTTTTTTACAGAACATTTTAGGGTATGTTCACAGGGAGTTTTTTTTTTTTTTTTTCTGCCTGCAAAAAATCAGCTTCAGGAATTAGGAAATTATTTTGGGACATGTTTTTTGACCTGACACAGTTTTTCGACGCGGATGTAGGATGTAGTTTACACTCCTTTTGTGTGGGCCTAGGAACTCAGCTTCAAAAAACCACGTCGAAAACCGCTTTGCATTTTTTCCGCCTCCCATTGGTTTTTCCAAGATAGGTCATGCTAGCGGGAAAAAAAAACAGCTACTGACTCCCACTGAAACGAATGTAAGGCGTTTTTTCAGGCGGATTTCGCGTCAAAATCCGCTGCCAAAAAAGTCCGTGTGAACACAGCCTTAAGAATCAGCCAATGGCATTAATTTTGTTTATTAGCAGTAGCCAGGCATATTATATTTAAATCGCAAGCAAGAGGTGTTGGGGCTTTTTTATAATCATTAAAGTCACATGGATCATCATCCTCATTTTAAGAAATATTTATTAAAAGTTGAGTTAGTCATTTTTCACTTTTTTCCTTTAGTGTCAGTCATTCAGTTGGCTGAGAATTCATCTGTATACCAAAGTATTCTAGATTCACATATGAGGCACATCTACACAACAACTGGACCATGTAACAGGACAAAGATCAAAAGCACACCAGCAAGTGTACAATAGAATGACTGGACCATTGCGCCACCTTGCTTTTCTTTTTTAGCCAAAGTCTAGACCTTATCCCAATTGAAATGTTGTGGTGGGACTTTAATGAACTGAAACCCCCACCACTGGAAATGGAGGCCCAGAGACAAGTAGTTTTTTCTTATGTTTATATCCCCAGTAGCAGCACTAGTAAACAACAAAATTATGAACCGGACAACCCTTTTAACTTTTAGAGCTAGCACCACCATTTAGTAGAATCATACACTAGCTGGATACATTTCTAGCTTTGGTGAAAAAAACTGTAGGAAAAACGGACAAAAGTTTGTGTGCAATGCCGACCTAAGGAAAAGGATACACACTAAGATTTTTTTTTTATGCATTTTAATCAAGCCAAACCTAAAAAGTGTGGATCATAAAGAGTGAACATATACAGGATACTATACATGAAATATATTTTTTTAATAATCATTTACATCTAAAATTTACACATTCACAAGGGGTTAAAGGAAAAATTACATCCCACTTTTTTTTTATTATTTATTTTAATTTATTTATTTTTTACACGATTTCTCCCAAGCACAGAAATACCCCACATGTGGAAGCAAACTGCTGTTGGGAACATTTTGCTGGAATCATTTTCAGGCACCATGATGCATTTGCAGAGCCCCCGAGGTACCAGTACAGTAGAAACCCCCCAACAAAAGACCCTATTTTGGAAACTACACCCAAGGAAATTACCAAGGGGTATAATGAACATTTTGACCCCTCAGTTCCACAGAATTTATCAAGTTTGGTACGAGAGAATGAAACACCGCACCGTTTGCAATATTTCGTGTAAACTGCTGTTTGGCATTTGGAGCCCAGATTTAGGCTGTTTGGTTTTTGGATAGCATACCTGGATACCTCCCCTAAAACTCCTCACTGTGTTCATTATTTGCTTGTATTTGTGTTCCTATATATGGAAATCTTCTGCAAATAATGCCAACTTCACTACTTACCCAATGAGATTCCCTTTATCCCAGTATTTCACAAAATATTTCTTGCTAATGCCTAAAGCCACAAATTAAAAGCAGCAGGAAAAGACAACATCCATGCCCAATTCCCTTATACAATTTAATTTTCTATGAAATTTAACCTTTTGACAATAACCTGAGCATATACCTTACAATTCATCCCTAATATTGCCTTAAGGATTTTTCCACCTATATCTATTAACCCCCCCACCCCAAACATCATGATGATCCCGGGTCAGGGCACATTATCACATGCAATTCTAACTATTTAGTCATTTGTGGCCTGGCCCAGGCAAGGAGTGCAAATATTTTCTGATATTTTTTGACAAATCCATTTTGGTTATCTTGAAGTCTGAGAATATTATCGCTAATCTACCTGCTAGTATTTTTGAGAATACTTTTATATCTACATTTATTGAGAAGGGTCTATGTGATGCTGCCGCCACTGGATTTTTATCTTTCTTATAAATAACGGATATAGACATTTCTTCCTGTTACCAAGGCTTCAAATTTATTAAACATACTGTATTACAGACTTACCACATACAAATACTGTCCATGCAGTCCAACAAGTAAGCAGCCTCTAATTCTTACATACACAAGACCTTATCTAATCAAATATTATACCTGTATTTGTCTGATGCACTCCACCCTTCCTAATGTCTTATCACAATGTGAGAATTTTGTTCTCAGGTGGGTGGAGGGCCCTTGTGTGTGATAAAGCAAACAGAAGTACATTCTGTGCTTTTTTCTTGGTACAGCATAGGAATATTAAAAAAATAAATAAATAAATTAGTATACTACTTGGCTTTTATTTTTTTACTGTATGCCTTTATATGGAATATCAGACTGAACCATCACCCCATACTTTCGAAACTCACCCCAGGCACACACAGTACACAGGGGCCTGTGGATCCGCTTCAGGCATGCGCCGGAAGTGCAGTGTGAAGGTAGTGTAACTTTACCAGTTTGTTAGACGAGGAGACAAAAGTAGAGTACTGTAACACTGAAAGATAACTGTGTCATATGTGTATATTTGGCTAGATGTGACTCTAGCCATAAAAACATACTATCAATTGTAGTATGACTAAGGCTAGGTTCACACCTGCCCTTCGGAGACCAGATTCCGCTCTCACTTTTCTCTCTCCGTGGACTCCATTATCCCTTTTTAAGCGGATTAGGTTTTTCGGGTCCCCAAGCATGGAAACATGTTATAGAGTAAAAAAAAAAAAATTAATTATAGTTAGAAGATAGTGGTAGCCTCTTCATTCAGAATATCTTGCCCCCTTGACTTTTGATGCCTCTGCATAGAAAGAATGTAGCCAGCCATTATATGGTCAATTACTGAATAGTAAGTCCAACAACATCATGTGAATCTATCACCTGGTTGAGAAGGACCTGAGCATTGAGAAGAGATGACCTGCCATTTATGCTTATTAACATTAAAAGGGGTATTCCCATGAACATAACCATTTTTAAATTTGTAGATAATTAAATGTTAAAACATTTTTTTCAAATATAATTAAACATTTTGCAGAGTTTTAAATATTTTCTCTAAATATCTTGTGGTTACAAGTTGACAAGTCTTGTTTGGTTGCCAGTGCACAAGACCATGAATGCAGGACCTTTCTAAGGTCAGAAAATCATCCATGATTTGCTTATTGTGGCCTGGATATCTTCTGATACATGTAGTGCCCCTGACTGATAACCCAGCTACAATAAGAAAATCATGGCTGGGTTCCTGACAAGTCCCAGACCATAGTAAGTTTCTGCATTCGTTGTAGTATCCATTGGCAACCTATCAAGACCTCGGACTGTCACCACCAATATAGTTAGAAAAAAAACCTTTAAAACGCTGCAGAATTTTTTTTTAACTACTTATATTTGTAAAAATATTTAAAAACTTTTACTTATCTACTAATATAGATATGATTATATTAATGGGAATACCCCTTTAAGTTTTATTTTGGCTCCACAATATACTACTGTTTGCTCAATTAGATCTAATTCTTATAAATGTATGTAAAACTGTGTTTGCAAAAAAAAATTAAAAAAAATTTTTTTTTTTTTTTTTTTTTTTTAACCATGACGAATTAGGGGTCGTTCACACTACTGGTGACTGTCAATAGTGTCCGTTGCTATTGTCAGTTACAAGATTTTATCAACGGACACTAACAGAACCGTCACAAATCCATTAAAATTTCCATTCTTTTTAATGGGATTTTATCTTGCGTCTGTTAGTGACTGTTAGTGTCCGTTTTACACCAAATCCGTCACACGTCCATTATTTTTCGCAGACATGCAGGACTTGCGTTTGTGCAAAAAAAAAAAAAAAAAAAAAAAAAAAACCACCACACGGTTTCATGACGGACGTCAATCATCCGTTATTTTATAACATTAAAGTCTATGGGTAACGGACAGTAACAGACGAGTGTCTTATTACTGTCCGTTATTTTCTGCACATGCTCAGAAAGCACAAAAAAAAACGGACAGTATAAAAACCAGACACTAATGAATGGTGAATGAATGAATGAATGAATGGATCAGTTAAAAAAACGGACACATTAGCATCAGTTTTTTTGTTTCTGCTTTCTGAACATGCGAAGAAAAAAAAAAAAAAAAAAAAAACGGACAGTAACAGTATAACGGACGCCTGTCCGTTACCCATACACTTTAATGTTTAAAAAAAAAAAAAAAGAGAAAGACTCTTGACGTCAGTCATGAAACCGTTTAAGATGCGTACAAAAGTCCTGCATGTTGGATTTTTTGTCCGCGAAAAGTGACGGACATGTGACAGATTTGGTGTAAAACGGACACTAACGGTCACAAGATAAAATCCCATTGAAATGAATGGAAATTTTAACGGATTTGTGACGGTTCTGCTAGTGTCTGTTGCTAAAATCTTGTAACGTACAATAGCAGCAGACACTACTGATTGTCACCAGCGGTAGTGTGAACGACCCCTAAGGCTACATGCACATGACTAGTGGTTTTCACTATTCGCATAAAAAAAAATAAAATAATAATAATCTGCTTTGCATCATCTATAATCAAGGAACTACAAAATAATTTGTACAATCCCATTTACTTTTATGAACAAATCTGTACCACAAATATGGACAAGAACAGGACCAGCTCCATATTTTGCAGATGGTTTCTACAGAGTGTGTATGGAGCCACAGAAATAATGGGTCCGTATCCTATTTCCAATTACAGATCCATAATTACGGACAATATACAGAAGACAACTACAGTTGTGCGCATGGGCTCTTAAAGAGGACCTTTCACACCTCCATCAATTCGAGTTCTTAGTGCATGTTATTCCAGCACAGCTGGAATTTCTTCTCTAGCCCCCACCATTCCTGGGCAACAAGAGCAGTTAGTTTTGCAGCCTGATATGCTATGTAAGCTCTGTAATGTCAGAAAGGAGTGATTCAGAGCTCCAGAGGTAACCAGTGTCAGAGCTCAGAATAACACTCCTTGTCTGCTCCTGACTGACACTGCCCTCCTGACAGTACAGACCCTAATTAGCCTATCAGACACCACAACTAAAGGCATAGATTGCTCAGGAATGGTGGAGGCTAGAGAAAAAAAATTCCAACTGCTCTGGAATCAGTGGAGCAGAGCCTATTAAATGATATTGGACATAGTGGACCTTCCCCCATGTCCAACAAGTATTAAAATCTTTCATACAAAAACAAAAAGCAAAGGCTATGGTTGTGAAAGCAAGTCCATCATCCTATTTCATTGAATTCGCTACCTGGTTACATGCATAGTATTATGACTTGCAAGTGTCTACATAAATAACTTTTCTTCTTCTGGTGAATGTCCTACTATTGCTTTCTTGTACTAAAGTTAACAGAGGTCGTCTAGGGCATGCAAAAAGACAAAAAAAAAAAAAAAAAAACTAAAGTATCAACAGTGGAGAGAAACAGGAAAGTATAAAGAATACTAATATATTTTAGATTTTATTTACAAATTGCTGTTAACTCTGGGAAATGTCTTTTACTGCATCAATACACAAAGTACATTTGCTGTATGAAAGGATGTACCACAGGCTAATCTGCCCTTGACCCAAAAGGTGCTCTTGGGACACTGGTTGGTAAAGGGACAAAATTTAATTTATGTGAAGCGCTGTACATTTACTTTCTGACTAGTAGCTGAATAAATGCTACAAATGTATTCATTAAATCAGCAATAGTCGAGAAAAATTTGTAAAAACTCAAAAACTGATAATTTTACTTCCATATGGAAAAAAAAAAAATAATAATAATTGCCCAGATCCAATTCTAAAGATGCTGGCTGCCATGTTGGGACAATCTCTTAGTTCACACAACCAAAATAAAAACGTGTAAATGTACAGATGTAGCAAAGTTAACCCAAACTTCTGCAGCTTGATCTCTTATCACACAAGACAACAAAAACCAATGAAAAGGCATTGGATTAAGATTTTGCAATGACTTTTCATTGTTATTTGTTGTCTTTTTGATTAAAGATCATACTGCATCAATTTAACCAAGTTCGGGTTAACTCTACTACATATTTACCAGAAAAAGGTTAACTGGGCAATATCCCTCTAAAGCATGAAAATCCATCTAAAATACCATAGCTGCATGACATGTAAAAAGTTTCTGACACTGGCAGATTGAGTGCGTCTATGACAATTTTTGAGGAAGTACTGTATATACTATAGTATACTTTGAAGCAAAATCTGAAAGAAAAGCTAGGCAAGCACCTTTAACTGCCAAACTAAAGACAAGGGTCATCCAGAAAATGGCTCTTCTAAAAAATCTGGAATCCAGCTTTTTTTCTGTACAAAACCCTGATTTTGCATCCTGCAACACCTAATAGATGTTGATCTTACAAAGGGCATGGGAATGAATAAGAGTTTAAAGAGCAAAAGTCCACAAACACTGAAGCCAAGAGAAAGATTTAATAATCTGCAACACCCAGATTATTTTTACTAATCAAAGCCTGGTTCTGAAATATAGTTTACTAGGTTTGTGTTACTTTCCAATTGTAGATTTTCTGTACGATTATGGGGTAGCTATTGTGTCTTGAGCAGGTGCTCTCTCTTAACAGCAGTTCAGAAATTCACTTTACAGCAGTCCAATGGATATACTGTAGGAAAAGGTGTCTGGAGAGAACACATTGACTTTAATGCTTTTGTGATCTGTGGAGAGGTCACTGAGCACAGAAGGGGAAGGAGGTGAGCTGTCACTATCACCTATTGTGAATTGTGTGATGGTGTGTTCTCTGCCTCCAGCTTTATAATAGATATGTTAGCTGTCATTTTAATTTGTTACAGTAGATATTCAATAGTTGACTTTAAAAAGTGTACCTCCAATTATAAAAACACTTTGCATAAATGAATAGCACTTGTGAACAAACACTTTACAATATGTACTATTTAAGAAATAGGTTTCCTTCTCCATTTATCAAGAAGAGTTTCTTTTTACATTACGTTTATTGAAGGGGGGGGTAGACAAATAACTGTAGCTGCTACACACTGATATTTTGAGAGTCAAGTAGCTCTCAAACAACAGTCCATCAATGCACAGAATGAGACACATTAACAGCAGTCTCCTCCCCCTCCTCTTTCCATAGAGTTCTATGTTTGAGGCAAACAGAGACTTCTCTTCACTCAGAATGTACATAGACTAATATATTGAGAAGGAAACATACTTGCATAATAAGATAGATTACAGAGATTCTTACTTTATCAGTACTATTCATTTATGTTTTATAACTAGAGGGATTCTTTAATGAACAGAATAAAAAAAAAAAAATTAGGCAGGGGGTCCACACAGAAAGATTCCACTGAATCTATTTCTTTTAGGAAAAAAAAAAAATAAAAATCTCTAATAGGTGCCACTGCAAAGGCCAATGGGAAGATTTTATTGGTGGCGTTCCTTTTGGAATTGCCCTTTGCATTGTAAAAAGGCTACAGTGAAAACTAGCAGCATAAATTAAACATACTGTGGATTGATAACCCAAAGAACGAGTGAATGAGTGCTGCAGTTTTTAAAGGGAGTCCATCACCTCTTCCAATATATTTTTTTATGTACTTCACATTTGGAGATAACTTTCAAGTCTTATGCAAATGAGGCTGATTGTGCACTGGAGGCGGACCTTCAGCTCCTTTGAGAAATGCTCTTGCCACTCAGCTCTTGCCTATGAACTCCTGCCTGTGCCACCACTTGCTGTAGGAATAAGTAAAATTAAATACATAAAGTGGTTGCCATCTCTTCCCATGTGAACCTACCTTAAAATCATTTTGTTTAATGCACCCGATCAGTGAACTTCTAAACCTCAAACCACTGCATGCCTAAACTATACATAGTTATATACTGATAGTATTGGATTTGAGACCCCCACTGTCAAACTATTAGGCAAATAGACTTATTTTTAAACTGCCTATTTTGGAAAACCTCCTGCAATAGTTTTTGCACTTGACATGTTGCTTTGTGTGTGAACCATAGCCATACAGATACTTCCAGAAAAAGCATGACTGCTCAAATCTTCATACATTTCTAAGCAGCACATATTTCCATAGTTAATAAAAAGCTCTTTTATGTCTTAAACGAGAAACTGTGCTTAATTAAACTTGCTATGAAAAACAACAGAACTTTTAGAACCCCTAAAGTACATTATTAATGCTCTATTTGTACTCATTGTGCTTTAAGGTATACACTTAATGTATTCATACAAAGTAGATTCTCATAAAATCAAACCAAGACAAAGGTTTCAGGCTTTTTTTTTTTTCTTGCATGACATCTTGTGTACATATATAAATAAGCAAACTTATTTTTTGGTTATTCATTACAACAAGCAGTAGTTTTGATGTAGCTTAACTACAAGTAGGTGTCAGTGTCTATGAACAGATATACTGGTTTTGTGATTTAGATAGGACATTAAAAACTGGGGGGACTTATTAAACATTTAAATCAGTTTCCGGTTCTTTTCTCAAAAAATTGTCAGATGCCGTTTTTGTCATCCTCTCCACTCTCATTAAGGGGACACGAGCTGTATCACAGATTTCGATGTAAGCACAGCGCCTGCTAGAGGAGGTGTGCAACTAGTTATAAATTAGGCGTATCATCAAGTGCCGCAGGGATTATCAAGACTGGTGTACAAGATGTCTGTCTTGAAGAATACCCCCAAATGTGTGGTGAAGACTCTCTGAGGTTCACAAATGCTAGATCACATTAGCACCTCTGGTAATACCTGTAAGCATATCCAGAAACCTTTACCCATTACTCAGCCATCTAGCAGAAACACTGCTGAGGAAGGTCCCTAAGGACTAAAACATCCAACTGTTGTATCTATGGAGTTATGCGGTGTTCATTATTGTCCAAGCCTTACTAACGGGTTCATTATAGAAAATTCCCTGAAACACGTTTAGAAGCATATCTATCTATCTATTTGCTGCAGGATGCTGGCAGAGCCTGTTACACTTGCATGGGGAGAAAGAAAAAAAAAAAAAAAAAAAAAAAAAAAAAAACACACAAACACACACACCCCCACACAGCAAGTGCAGAAGCCACCTACAGCCCATTAGGCAACCTAACCAATATATACTCACTGCTACAGCATAAAACAGGACTGCAACTAAATACATATGGTATATACTGTAATATGAACCACCATGGCAAATAATGGGGATAATTATGTGGAACTAGTCTTGAGGGGAGCAACTTTATGCAGTTATGCAATCGTTGAGCTAAATCACACACTGCACTGTGACAGACATGTCCCTCATTGTCGAAAATCAGCCTGATATCCTTCCTGATGGAATCACAGGGTGTGGTTAAGCACAATGACCACATGACTAGATGCAGCCGATTCCCACCCCCATGACTAGTAAATTTGCACATACTGATCAAAGGTTCTAAAATCTCATAACTTGTCTTTTCGTCTTTTCAGCAACAAAAGCTTAGTTAAGGGCACCATAGGAAAGGTCATTGCTTGATGCTACATGTGCTGGGGCAATTTAGGGAAGGGGGAAAAAAAAAAAAAAAAAAAAAAAGCCATGGCAAGTGAAGCATGAAAAATACAATTTTTTTTTTTCTTCCTCCCAGTACACCAAAGATGCTCCCTCAACTACTCCATCTACAATAGTTTTCTGGCATAGAATGGATGGTAAATTCAGGCCAGGAAATCCAGCCAGTATGTACATTCATGGCCAAAAGTTTTGAGAATGATACAAATATTAATTTTTACAAAGTCTACTGCTTCAGTTTTTCTAATGGCAATTTGCATATACTCCAGAATGTTATAAAGAGTGATCAGCTTAACAGCAATTACTTGCAAAGTCAATATTTGCCTAGAAAATGAACTTTATCCCCCAAAACACATTTCAACATCATTGCAGCCCTGCCTTAAAAGGACCACCTAACATCGTTTCAGTGATTGCTCCATTAACACAGGTGTGGGTGTTGATGAGGACAGGGCTGGAGATCAATCTGTCATGATTAAGTAAGAATGACACCACTGGACACTTTAAAAGGAGGCTGGTGCTTGCCATCATTGTTTCTCTTCTGTTAACCATGGTTATCTCTAAAGAAACACGTGCAGTCATCATTGCACTGCACAAAAATGGCCTAACTGGGAAGAGTATTGCAGCTAGAAAGATTGCACCTCAGTCAACAATCTATCACATCATCAAGAACTTCAAGGAGAGAGGTTCCATTGGTGCCAAAAAGGCTCCAGGGCACCCAAGAAAGACCAGCAAGCGGCAGGACCGTCTCTTAAAAGTGTTTCAGCTGCGGGATCGGGCTACCAGCAGTGCAGAGCTTGCTGAGGAATGGCAGCAGGCAGGTGTGAGTGCATCTGCACGCACTGTGAGGCGGAGACTCTTGGAGCAAGGCCTGGTCTCAAGGAGGGCAGCAAAGAAGCCACTTCTCTCCAGAAAAAACATCAGGGACAGACTGATATTCTGCAAAAGGTACAGGGAGTGGACTGCTGAGGACTGGGGGAAAGTCATTTTCTCTGATGAATCCCCTTTTCGATTGTTTGGAACATCTGGAAAACAGCTTATTCGGAGAAGAAGAGGTGAGCGCTACCACCAGTCTTGTCTCATGCCAACTGTAAAGCATCCTGAAACCATTCATGTGTGGGGTTGCTTCTCAGCCAAGGGAATCGGCTCTCTCACAGTCTTGCCTAAAAACACAGCCATGAATAAAGAATGGTACCAGAATGTCCTACAAGAGCAACTTCTCCCAACCGTCCAAGAGCAGTTTGGCGCTCAACAATGCCTTTTCCAGCATGATGGAGCACCTTGCCATAAAGCAAAGGTGATAACTAAATGGCTCAGGGAACAAAACATAGAGATTTTGGGTCCATGGCCTGGAAACTCCCTAGATCTTAATCCCATTGAGAACTTGTGGTCAATCATCAAGAGACGGGTGGACAAACAAAAACCAACAAATTCAGACAAAATTAAAGCATTGATTCTGCAAGAATGGACTGCTATCAGTCAGGATTTGGTCCAGAAGTTGATTGAGAGCATGCCAGGGAGAATTGCAGAGGTCCCGAAGAAGAAAGGTCAACACTGCAAATATTGACTTGCTGCATTAACTCATTCTAACTGTCAATATAAGCTTCTGTTACTCATAATATGAATGCAATTATATTTCTGTATGTGATAAAAACATCTGACAAACACACATAAAAACCAGAGGGCAGCAGATCATGTGAAAATATAATATTTGTGTCATTCTCAAAACTTTTGGCCATGACTATACTGCTGCAACTTCTGGTGTCTGGAGGCTGTCGTAACAGCTGATCTGTACTGGGTCCAGGTTTCAGACCTCCGTAGGTCACATACTGATGAACTATCCTGTGGGAAAGTCATCAGTTTGAAAAATCATTTTGGAGCCAAAAAGCCCTTAGGATAAGACCCCACATTGCGGAAAACCTGCTTCTGTTGCAGATTTTGCTGTTTTTTTTTGGTTTTTTGTAAGCCAAAAGGTAGGAGTGGATTTAACTGAAGGTAAAAGTATATATGGTTCCTTTATATTTCATAATCCTTTTCAAGCAACTGTCATCTTTGGCTCAAAACAATGCAGAAAAAAGCATTTCCGTAACATGGGATCTTAGCCTTTAATCTTTCCCCACAAAATGTATCAGTCTGTCCAGCTCCCCCTACACTATGCTGCCTGCGCTTTGCATTGAATATTCATTATGACAGGTTCACTTCCAATAGGCTATGCCAGTCATCAGACTGTTGAATGAACAAGCAGCATATAGTCTCTTCATTTCACATGGTTATCCAGCAGCAAACACTTTAGTCACGGAGACAGAATTTGGCTGGCCACACACACTAGAAACCCAACCACCATTCTTTTTTTTTTTTTTTTTTTTTCGAGCAGTGCATGTATTTTGGTTGCTGTCCTGGTTGGTGCTCAGATTTCCAGTTCTATGACAATGCACACTATGCATACTGGTCATCTTTGTGATAATTACTTTTCAATGCAATTATGCCATCTTTATCCAGGAGCCAAGGGCAAAGTCTCATTGATACAGTTCTGATTCTGGTGCAAAGTTTTGGTTTGTTTTTTGCTTAAAGTTATGACATCTCTAGTATCAACCATACCAATGGTAAATGTAGCTACCAATAGCTTGGGAGCCACAGGCAGGGAGACCAAAGGCCAATAATGCTTCCAAAACACTGGCTTGAGTCGACTGATCTCTATGAATTAAAAGCATTTACACAAATATTTTACAAATTAATCTTCCTATAATAGACGGATGGTTATTTCTCCATGTGCTGTAAGAATAAGCGAGAAGCTCACTCATGAGGAATAAGAGGTTGTTTAAAAGCTTACTACATTGGTTAGAACACATGCTGAATGTAAACAAAGGAGGATCTATTCATCCATGCAATAAATGTCCAGACAACACGATCAATATTTGTTTCTTTGTCCTTATAACTAACTACTTTAGTACTAGAGACGTTTAAAATTTACAGCAAGCGGGACATCCTTCAATTATACTTTAATATTTGGTATTACCTCTAGGTATGGGGAAAGCACTCAAAAAAATCAATATAGGCTATGGTTCAAGTTTCTTAGCCATTTTAATGCATCTTTCATATAATCTTTAAAATATGGTGCAGCAACCCAAGTTTTACCCCTTTCCCTGCCACAAACACTATGTCATACAAACTACAATGCACTTCAGTAGCCAAGGATATATGCAATATGTCTTTACTACTAATACCAATCTAAGTGTTGTAGCATCATCCAAAATTAATTTTAAAAAACACAACTGTGCCTGATGGACCCAATTAATTTTAACAGAAAATCATATTATGGGACATCATGACAAAGTATAAAATATTTTATTCTATAATGTACATTTCTGATATTGGAGAATAGGCCTTCAAGTGGACAGGCTTGGACTGCCTCAAATAGTTCTCTACATAACACTGTCAATTATAGTTACTAGCCATGGTGCTGAAGTGCCTTGAACTAGAAACTAAAGTCATCTAAATGTAGTCTAGAAAGCCACAATGTGTGAAGTCTGCAATTGCAGAGCCTACAAAAATACAACACGTTTACCAGGCTGTGTTGACATAACTTCAGTGACTTTCTGGTATCATGCAGTGCTTGAAAGAGCTTAAGCTTACCAATTTGTAGGAGGAAAATCCTCTGGCAGGCAGCAAAATTAATAATTCTCACCCAAAAGCTTTTGGACACATTTATGTGTCAACCGAAATAATTGAAGCCATTGGGCACAGTATACCATCTTCACTGTGCATTAGATGTTCAGAGGATGAGCAGTGGAGCCAAGACATCTTCAGAAAGTTATATACTACACTTTCTAATTGCTGCTAGTCCCTAAACCCCAGCTACAATGACGCACTGGTTGTACAGGAGCGCAAACTTGGTGACAGGTTTCCATTAACAAAACGGCTGCTAAAAATGTATGAGGGCATCAACCCTTGTACAGCCCTTACAAAATACAGGATTTAGCAGCTAACTGGTTTATCAGGACCTCACTCTGCTGACCGGAACTGAATCTGAATAGTCAGAAGTCTTTTAGTCTCACTAGAGTAGATTTATGAAAACTGTATACAAGAAACAATGACTGATCATTGGCCAGTTTGTACAAGTAAATTTAAGAAT
Source organism: Leptodactylus fallax (assembly GCA_947044405.1). Taxonomy (NCBI): domain Eukaryota; kingdom Metazoa; phylum Chordata; class Amphibia; order Anura; family Leptodactylidae; genus Leptodactylus; species Leptodactylus fallax. The sequence continues at coordinate 85,114 of CAMRHE010001053.1, read as the reverse complement.
GTCCAATTGAACTAGTACATAGGTCACTATGGAGGGAGGGAGAGAAGCAGTGGTCCTTTAAAAATGGCATGATCCGGTGTTACATACAGCACAATTTCCCCTATAGCAAACCCCATCTGTAGAAACTGCTCAGTTTTGGTGTGATTCTTATCTTTCATATACCAAAATCACTGTTCTGGATTATAAAATGTCCAACATATAACTGTCTCAAGTGACCCCAACTTCAGCTTCAGCTTTCCTGCACTGTACATGACCCTGTCCACCTGTACTTCTTGTAACTTAAGTGCATAGATTTCCACTAACACTAAAAAGGAAAAACAAAATGGATCTCCTTGCAGGTTTTGACAAAGGAGGCAAAAAAAGTGTTAATAAATGTTGTTAAGTATTAATTATTACAATATTTATTAACTATTTAGTAAACAGCAAGATTACGGCAATACCAAATTTAAATAGTTCTGGTTATGTTTTAGCAACTTAAAAAAAATAATTTTTTTGAATTTTATCTTGGAGTCACCATATTCTGACACTTGTACTTTTTTTTATATTTTTGTATATGGATCTGCATGGAGGCATCTTTTTATGTAAAATTAGCAAAGCGTGTCCATTAAGAAGATTCATAGGGTCCTGATTTATTTTATAAGGTGCTTTTACTCAACCTGACCCCTTTGAGTATTCTCTTCAGGTTCTCTTTGAGATATCTTATTTTGCAGACTGTCTCGGGAATTTGATTCCCTATAATTGTAAGGGAAAGCATGGTCATGCAGTTTGACAGCAGATTTTTATGCTGACATCTGTATCCAGACTTTTCATGACAATGAAAAGCACTTAAAATAAGTGTATTGACGCAAGAGGGAAAGAAAAAAAAAAAAAGTTGTAACAAAACCTGATGCACATATTTGAAAAATGATTGTCCCTCTTCACAATACATATTTGCAAAGAAAATGTAGTATATCTATGCAGCAATCTATTTACAACAAAGCTACATAATACGTACTTACGGTGAAAAATAAAACCACCATTAACCTGCAGCCCCACCAGTCACTGGTTCCTAGTGTCACTCCTCCCAGTTCCCCTCTTATGTATATATATGCAACTATCTGCTCTGCACCTCACATATGTAGGGTGGTAGTCAAGGCTGCAGCACTCCAAGTCTAATTTGCTCCATACTGATAACAGAGTTGGCAGACAGCAAGTAAATGACTAAACCACAGAGAGCGCCCAGATTTTTTTTTTTATATTAAAGCTTACATTTACATACGGAGGTGTATACCCTCAGAAGTCTTCAAATGGATCACTAGAGATTCTTTAAAGGAACGCCGCTCTCTTTAAGAGGTAAACTTTTTTTTTTTTTTTTTTTTTTAAACGTATTTGTCTACAGAATGGGATATTAAAACAACTTCCTAAAATACAAGCATTTAAAATTCTGCTCATGTACATCGATAACCAGTGTTGGCTGGTAGCTTTATAGTAGAATGGTATAGTTCAACGATACGGCCTAGGTAAAGCAGGGCTGTGGAGTCTGAAAAACGCTACAAATTTCAATTGTTTTGAAATAAACCAATTATTTTAAGTTATATTATACAATTATCAACATCATATAATTAAACAAACAGATTGTTGCATATTTACTTTCTTAGGATTCAAGCTCTACAGTAGTTTTTTTGTGAATTAGCGGAGCTTCATGCTTCTGACATTATCAGTCAGCCATTTATGTAGAAATAAGAGTTGGACTGTGGAAAGATAGGAGGTGAAGTCGGTGATTTGGCCTAATGACTCCACAGCCTTGATATAAAGCAACCATGGGCTAACAATAGGACTAAAAATGTCATTGGTCATGTGGCATCATGGCATTCAGTCAGCAACTGGGTTAGACAGATGTTTGGCTGGCACACAGCACATTCATGCGATAACTAAATAGGACTAGTGATAGAAACAGATTTTTGTAACTGCTTAACTGTCAATGTATGTAAATGACTGGACTGCCTGTAGGTGATTTGAAAAAAGACATCTATAGGTGATGTTATCACATTGTTAAAATTAAATGTAAAATTAAAAAAATAATGAATAAATAAATAAATACCAGAGTTGACAGGGAGAAGAATGTAAGAGCTGCTTCTCAACACACACTGACAGGATGAGGATGAGATGGTGCTGTAGTAATACTGTACAATGGCTTGCAAAAGTATTTTGTCACCTTACAGCCACAAACTTAAATGTATTTTACTGATAAAGTTACAGACCAACACAAAGTAGCACATAATTATGAAGTGGAACGAAAATTATACATGGTTTTCAAATGAAAATCTGAGAAGTGTGACGTGCAAAAGTCTTCAGCCCCCTGTACTCTGATACCCCTAAATAAAATCCAGTGCAATCGACTTCAGAAGTCACTTAGTTAATAGAGTCCAGCTGTGTGTGTAATTTATTTAGTCTCAATATCAATACACCTGTTCTGTGAAGTCCTCAGTGGTTTGTTAGAGAATACTCGTGAACAAACAGCATCATGAAGACCAAGGAACTCACCAGACAAGTCAGAGAAAGTTGTGGAGAAGTTTAAGGCAGAATTAGGTTATAAAAACATATCCCAAACTTGGAGTATCCCAAGAAGCACTGTTCAATCCATCATCCAAAAATGGAAAAAGTATTCTACAACTGCAAACCTAACAAAACTGTCCGCCCACCTAAACTGACAGATCGAGCAAGGGGAGCACTGGTCAGAGCAGCAGCCAAGAGGCCCATGGTCGCTCTGGAGGAACTGCAGAAAGCCACAGCTCAGGAGGGAGAATCTGTCCACAGGACAACTATGTTGTGCACTCCACAAATCTGGCCTTTATGGAAGAGTGGCAAAAAGAAGACCATTGTTGAAAGAAAGACATAAGAAGTGGCGTCTGCAGTTTGCCACAAGCCATATAGTGGACACAGCTCACATGTGGAAGAAGGTGCTCTTGCGGAAAAGAAACACTGCTCATCACCCTGAACACCATCTTGGTGAAACATGGTGGTGTCAGCATCATTCCGTGGGGATGCTTTTCTTCAGCAGGGACAGGAAAGTTGGTCAGAGTTGATGTGAAGATGGATGGAGCTAAATACAGGGCAATCCTGTTGTAGGCTGCAAAAGATGAGAGTGGGAAGAAGGAGATTCACCTTCCAGCAAGACAATGACCCTAAACATACAGCCAGAGCTACAGCGGAATGATTTAGATCAAAGAACATTCATGTGTTAGAATAGCCCAGTCAAAGTTCAGACCTAAATCCCATTGAGCATCTGTGGCAAGACATGAAAATTGCTGTTCACAGATGCTCTACATCCAATCCAGCTGAGCTTGAGCTATTTTGCAAAGAAGAATGGGCAAAAATCTCAGTCTCTAGAGGTGCAAAGCTGGTAGAGACATCCCCCAAAGACTTGTAGCTGTAATTGCAGCAAAAGGTGGCGCTACAAAAGTATTGATATAGGGTGGCTGAATACTTCACAATTATCTGCTGCTTTGTGTTTATCACTTAAAATCTCAATAAAAAACATTTAAGTTTGTGGTTGTAAGGTGACAAAATGTGAAAAAGTTCAAAGGGGTAGGAATACTTTTGCAAGGCACTGTATATACACCAAGACATGATAAGATGTTGTTATAGAAATACCGTATACCTTCTGCTCATAAACAATCTACTATTCATCATTTGCATACATGGACAATGCCAGGACTCACCTGGCATATGACAGTTACATGATTTACAGCATGTTTAGTCCACTATGAATGCTTTTCACAGGGCTAAAAACTGACCATACCAAAATACAGCACTGAAGTAATAAAATTGTGGGCAAAATATAGCCATCACCTCCCCCAAGCATACTGTATTCAACTGTCATCATGTTACAGAGCACATTACAGTGAGAAATACTCCTTTTGTTATACATGTCATTTTTGTTATCTGGAAGAACGCAACTTTGCAGTCTAACGCAAATAAGGCAGTTAGTGCACTGAGCAGAGCCTGGAGCACTGTTCTTGCCACTCAGACCCCTAGCATCTCCTGCCTGCGCTATCTTGTGCAGTGAGAATTCATCCTCCCACTTATGACATCAACTACATCCTACAGTCCTCCCTGAGGAGCCTTATTCCTCATTTGCATAAGATTTCAAAGTAGTTTTCCTTCAAATCTAAATGTGACATAGATAACGGAATTATGTTTATCACTGTAAGTGCTTTGTATCACAGTGGTGAAAGCTGAATATATTTGGGGGAGGTAACAGACTCCCTTTAAAAACATGCATATTATAAAAAGTGTATGATATCCTATTCTCTGCACAAATAAATTAAGGAAAACCCCAAATAACACCAACAGTACCAAAATTTGTCCCTATGGATAGAGGATCAATGCGTTTCATTGCATGACCCCTTTAAAAAGTGACTATCACAACAATGAAATTACAATAGAAAAGTGGGCATGTGGCTACTTCCTACCAATAATCACAAACCTGTGGATTATTCTCCATACAAATTAGCAATGCCTAGTTTAAAAATATTATATTATGTTCATGTAAATAAGAGAAAAGTGATTTGTGTTGTGCCGTAGCTTGCCTGGGCTTTGGTCTCAGCTCTAGGTTCCCAGGTACCCTTACCATAGTTTTCATAAGAAGCGATTTACATGAAAATACGGCTCCAAAGCAGAATACCACAGGTATATTTTGAAACTGTAGAATCACCTCTACAAGGTACTGTCATTGAGTTTATAAACAATTTACTGCTGTATGGTCTGTTCTTAAAGGGGTTGTCTGGGATAAATGGAAATCCCTACAGTAATCTAAACACCCTCCCCTACTTTCTAAATCAAAAAATGTATATTTACCCATATTCCTGGGGCAGTCATGTGACCGCTCCAGAGACATTTGCTGGTTATCTGGTGACTATCCGTTTCCCAGTTTCCACAAATGGAGCTTCACTACTACTCCCCTTCCCCCCCATACACTCCATCATACTTACCTATCCTTCTTCCTGCGGGACAGCGCCTCTCTCTTTTCTGACTGCCAGCGCTGCTCTGCATTCTGCTGCCGGTAATCCACCTCTACTGCGCAGCTCCCACGCATGCGCAGTAGAGGTGGATTGTAGCTAAAGAGCAGTGCTGGGACAAGAACGCGTGCCGGCAGTCAGAAAAGAAGGATGGGCGTCCCACAGGAGGAAGAGTTAAGTATATAATGGGGTCAGGGGTTGAGCTGAGTAGGTAGGGAAGGGCTAGTAGTTGTGAGCAGGATAGCTAGAGAGACAGGGAGGGGGTGTATGGGAAAGAGAGGGGAAAAGGGGGGGTGGGAGTGAAGTTAGTGGTAGGTAGCGTGGAAGTTACATAGCACAAAGCTGAACCATGTAAACAAATGCAGATGATACCAGGAGCTCCCAGAGACACCCAGAAATCACTCAAAAAACTCTGCTAAAAAGGTAAATTGGTGCCTTTATTAACCCATTAATAGTACTAACAGACTTTTTTTTTTTTTTTTTTTTAAACATTTTTTTGGCCGGAAAACCCATTTAACCACTTCCGTACCACCATAGACTATATACGTCCGGAAGGTGGTTGCCTTGTTCTGCAAGGACGTACCAGTACGTCCAAGCAGAAAACAGCAGCTGCACAAAATCGTGCAGCTGCTGTATACAACGCTATGGGCGCCACCATCTTGCGGTTCCCCTCTGACCTGGCGGTCCTATGATCCACCAGGATCAGCGTCTGTAAGAGCTGCTGGATCCTACAGGACCCAGTTCAGCTCTGTAGTAACGTTCAGGAGGCTGCATTCCTCCTGCAACTGGGGCTAAATGTACCAGCCCTAGTTACAGTGGAAATTAGCCTCCCCCCCCCCAAAAAAAAAAAAAAAAATTAGTTGAATAACGCAAATTAAAAAGTGTTCTAGCCCTCAAAACCACACATACAAAAAAAAAAAAACGAAAATGTGTCTGGTCCTGGACCAGAAATTGGCCCGGTACAGAAGTGGTTAAGCCTGTGAAGCGCACCCATAGATGAACCAAAACACAATCTGGCATCAGTCATGTGACCCCTGTCACTCAGTTAACTGTCCACATTAATAGTAGTAGATTTAGAAGCAGAACACATACAGTATTACTACAGCATCATCTCATGTTTGTAGAGATGAAAAGCTTATATTAATATTTGTGTCTCCTCTTTGTTGATTTTCTTTCAGTTAACTTAATAGCTACATGACAAAATTACCTACCAACACGCAGCAACATTACCAAAACACCTAGAGGCAGATATGTATATACACAGAGTGCGGTAGTTATAATAAAGATCTGTTTCCAGTATAAATCCTATATAGTTTTTCCATGGCTATGTTCTACATGCTAAGCAAACATATGAATGTAACCCAGCTGCTTACCAAATTGCTAGGGGTCACCTTATGGGTCACTGGACAGTCATGTTTAGTCCTATTCCGTGAGCCCATGGAAGTATTACGCAGAATTGATTAATTGGCTGTACCATTCTACTGTGAAGGTAGGGGTCAGATCAATATAAATGTGAAATGAATTTTAAATGCATGTGTATTAGAAAATGGTTTGATATCCCGTTCTATAGACAAGTAAATAAACTGAAAACAGAATAACCCTTTAATGGTTTGTCTGGCCTATGAAATTCAGAGACTGGAAAGGACCCAGTAAGCATCAGAGCAGGAGCAACAAAGAAACAGTGACCTGATCCAAGTATCACTTTTTCGAGTTTTTTTTAATGCTATTCTGGCCCTTTTTATCTAAAGATAAAATACCTGCCAGGCAACACCTTTACAGCAAAACACTGTCTTGGAGATAAATATAAGAATTGCCTTTCAAAAAGGCTTTCAACTAATGGCTCACCTAAGCAATTTTTCTGACCCATTAAATATAGATGTCAATGACAAAACAAAGTAACAGTAAATAACATGCAATTCGCTATATTCTCTTCTGCAATCATCAGCTATTAGACAATGGTATGTAGAAAGAGCGTAAAATTTTCAAATACATAAAAATTACCTTCTGAATGTGACAAAAGTGGATAAGACAAATGATCAGATATTACATTTTTCTGATGTCAAAGCTATTAATGGCAGTGCCTCACTTTACAATAATGCCTCATGAAAAATTATATTATTTCAAATGTAGATGAAATATATTATACACACACACATTTTTATATATCGATCTATGTCTACAGTGGGGAAAAAAAAGTATTTAGTCAGCCACCAATTGTGCAAGTTCTCCCACTTAAAAAGATGAGAGGCGCCTGTAATTGACATCATAGGAAGACCTCAACTATGAGAGACAAAATGAGAAAACATCTAGAAAATCACAGTCTGATTTTTTAAGAATTTATTTGCAAATTATGGTGGAAAATAAGTATTTGGTCACCTACAAACAAGCAAGATTTCTGGCTCTCACAGACCTGTAACTTCTTCTTTAAGAGGCTCCTCTGTCCTCCACTCATTACCTGTAGTAATGGCACCTGTTTGACATTGTTATCAGTATAAAAGACACCTGTCCACAACCTCAAACAGTCACACTCCAAACTCCACTATGGTGAAGACCAAAGAGCTGTGGAAGGACACCAGAAACAAAATTGTAGACCTGCACCAGGCTGGAAAGACTGAATCTGCAATAGGCAAGCAACTTGGTGTGAAGAAATCAACTGTGGGAGCAATAATTAGAAAATGGAAGACATACAAGACCACTGATAATCTCCCTCGATCAGGGGCTCCACGCAAGATCTCACTCCGTGGGGTCAAAATGATCACAAGAACGGTGAGCAAAAATCCCAGAACCACACGGGGGGGGGGGGACCTAGTGAATGACCTGCAGAAAGCTGGGACTAACGTAACAAAGGCTACCGTCAGTAACACACTACGCCGCCAGGGACTCAGATCCTGTAGTGCCAGACGTGTCCCCCTGCTTAAGCCAGTACATATCCGGGCCTGTCTGAAGTTTGCTAGAGAGCATTTGGATGTTCGAGAAGAGTATTGGGAGAATGTCATATGGTCAGATGAAACCAAAGTAGAACTGTTTGGTAGAAACACAACTCGTCGTGTTTGGAGGAGAGTGAATGCTGAGTTGCATCCAAAGAACACCATACCTACTGTGAAGCATGGGGTGGCAACATCATGCTTTGGGGCTGTTTCTCTGCAAAGGGACCAGGACGACTGATCCGTGTACATGAAAGAATGAATGGGACCATGTATCGTGAGATTTTGAGTGCAAACCTTCTTCCATCAGCAAGGGCATTGAAGATGAAACGTTGGCTGGGTCTTTCAGCATGACAATGATCCCAAGCACACCGCCAGGGCAATGAAGGAGTGGCTTCGTAAGAAGCATTTCAAGGTCCTGGAGTGGTCTAGCCAGTCTCCAGATCTCAACCCCATAGAAAACCTTTGGAGGGAGTTGAAAGTCCGTGTTGCCCAGCGACAGCCCCAAAACATCACTGCTCTAGAGGAGATCTGTATGGAGGAATTGGCCAACATACCAACAACAGTGTGTGCCAACCTTGTGAAGACTTACAGAAAACTTTTGACCTCTGTCATTGCCAACAAAGGATATATAACAAAGTATTGAGATGAACTTTTGTTATTGACCAAATACTTATTTTCCACCATAATTTGCAAATAAACTCTTTAAAAAAAAAAAAAAAAAAAAAATCAGACAAATATGATTCTCTGGATTTGTTTTCTCATTTTGTCTCTCATAGTTGAGGTCTACCTATGATGTCAATTACAGGCCGGCCTCATCTTTTTAAGTGGGAGAACTTGCACAATTGGTGGCTGACTATATACTTTTTTTTCCCCACTGTATCTAGGAATACCAAGACAGATCTATTTGTTTTATTCAGCACAGAAACATTTCTCTCCATACTTTTATCTATAAATATAAGGAACTAAATATCTTGCTGTGCTAAGGCAAAATAAAATATACAGCCAAGTTCTAATGAATGAATAAAAAAAAACATTTCAATCCATTGAGTAAAACCCAAGTACTAGCTCATGTCTGGTTCACGGTGACATATGTTGAGGGTACCTGGTGATTCGAATATTGAGGAATTGATGGTCCTTAAAAGGGGTTGTCCAGGCAAAAACGGACAACCTTTTATCATTTACATAAGCTGGGGGCAGAGAGAAAAAAAAAAAAAATATACTCACCTAATCCCCGTTGCTCCAGTGTCCTCCCGGTTCACCTGCTCTGGCGGGTCTCTTCCGGAGTTTTGCTGAAGCCGCTGAGGCCAATCAGCGGGTTCAGCACAACTCCGGAAGAGACACGATTTTATAATTTACCTTTTAGAGTGCCATTGTGGTCTTCAGTATGTGGGGAGGACCTCTTTAAGGGTTTGATTCAAGACACAATAGGGCACATTTATCAATACTGTCAATCCTTACACTGTCTTAAACTACAAATCCTGTTCGTAGTTTTAGACATATTAATGAATCTGTCGCACGGACCTTCATAAATATGGGGTGTTTGTAGAAGCTCCAAAATTCTGTCTAACCAAGAGACAAATATTTGGCGCAAAACATATAGACAAAAATCTTAACTTGCAGGCTGTATGGAAAAAAATATTTGGCACACGCAACAAAAGCCCTACAATTTTTGGCACAACATAAGCAGACAAATCATCTCTTGCTTATTGAGGAGACATATGTGGTGCATGACAGGAATTTTCTTAAATTCATTGCAACATTTTAAACTTGGTCTACTTTGCACAGGAAATCTGCAACTTATTCGTTCTCTTCGGTTTCATAAATGTGTCTTAAAGTTAGACACTTCTAAACCACGCCAATTCTGGTGCACGTTTTTCAAAATTGTAGACCTTGTCGATTTTTTCTCTTCTCTTTCTGGTGCACACTATTCAGAAAAATGTCGTAAATGCTGTGCACCATAAATTTTGCCGCAAAAGTAGACAGAAAAGTGTTAGACTTCCATTGATAAATATGCCCCAATGCGACCAAGGGATATGTTAAACAGTGTATCTAGACACACAGCTTTGTCCAACAATTGTGATTTTAATGCTTTCACCATCAGACCTACTGAACAAATAGAAAGTAATAAGCATGATAGACATGACCTTTTAAAAAAAAAAAAAAAAAAAAAAAAAAACACGAGGGATGTATTGGATTTTTAAACTCGGTACACTCTCTCCGTTGGGACTGAATGAAACAGAGAATTTCTATTAAACGGCTCATTCGAGATTAGACCTGGAGGTACATCTTGAGCATTCTGTATTACCTTCAGCAATAGGGCAACTTTTATTATATTATATTTGAGAGTTTCTGCAGGATACACCCATGTTCCCTGGATTTATTTGATTAAGCATTTGTTTAATTGACATATTTGTGTCCCTTTTATATAACTATACTTATTTGCCTTTTTACGCATATCTATAAATACAACTGAAAAATACAAAAACCATGTATATAAAAATTCCTTTAGAAACTTCACAACACTTTTCCTTTGTTTTGTTGTGAATAACATTTTTCGGAGATGATCTTTGCAGTATATACATATTTCCCTAATCAAATATGGCGACTAACACAGCCCCGGCCGTTCTGCACATACACCAAGGATTGTTTCAGATGTTATACTGCACAACAATAGGCACAGCAAACACCATAGTGGGCACACACGAAGGTTGGAGCGGCAATTCGAGGATTGTTCCCTCTTGCCGACCTCTTCTCTCCTATTGACCCTTCATCTATACACTGCTCTCAATAGTTGTAGCAACACTTTTGCTATCAGATGGTGGCTGCTTACAAATAGCCCACTGATCGCCTCTTGTGACATTGGAACACGTATTGTTTAACTTTTAAAGCTATCGCTCCCTATTTTCTCATTAAACTTAGGGGAGCTTCTGATATTCCTTTTACTGCCATTTCTCGGCACTTGAAATATATTTGAGCATAATACACATTCTGGTTTGTATTTTTCCAAAGCTAAGGCATTGGTTTCTATAAGTGTGTGTTACATGTAGGCTTATTTACAATACTATTTTTGAAAGATCCAATACCTGTGATCAAAACGATCACAAGATGTATGCAAGTTTGTATAAATGACAGCACATGCAGGGACACCATGTCATTGAGGTCTGATGAAGGAGTACGGATTCCGGAATACGTAACCTTTTATCTGGCTTTACAATAAGACACTTTAAAATGTCTTGTGTTGGCTCTTCTATTTAACATCTCTTCGATCTCGAACGGTACTGAGGTAGCGCGGATGCATGCGGTCCTTTTCTTCTGATGTGAATTCCTCACATCCAACACTTCACATTGCACATCCTTGGTAATCTGCCCTTCCAGGGACTGGACACCAGCATCTGTGTTTGAGGTGCATTAGTTCTCTCACACAAAAATATAAGGTACACTCATCCACACAGAGGGGTTTACAGAGGAAACAATGATAAGAAGCCTGATTTTGTGGACTCCTTTTTCAATGAGCAATAGCAAAATATGTCCTTTTTAAAAGCAAGACCATAAGTTGAACCGGTGGTCTTATTACATGTGCTATAAGAAACTGCATAATACAGGAGAGTACAATTTACTTTAATAAAAAGTTACACCTGAAGTTGTCCGTTTGCCAACTACCCCTGTGAATGGAGAGGTGGCCACAAATGTGGGACTTTGTCCATTTAATTGTGAGCGCCAAAACTGTTGAGCAAGCGTGAAGATGGCACAACGCTAGAAATCTGGAAAACTTATTATACAGATGTACTGAATAATTCCTGTCTATACGATAGGTATAGTTCTACCTCAACCAGATTCTGCAAGACAACGTCATGGTCGACCATCCTTGAGAATGCAGCACAGTCTCCCACTGGCTGAGGTTATGGTGACTGGAAAGGCCTCCTTGTCAAATGCCTTGCAGAAACAACAGTAACTGAAATTACCATTATAATATTTTGACTAGTTGCTTTTGAAGTTTCAATTATTAGAGGCTCAGTCCCATCTCAGACATGTATGGAATAAACCAAACATAACCCCCTCACCATTCCCAATTATATTCGCCTTTTCAATTCACTTTGGGATTTCTGAAATAGCCCGGAACACCTGTGAGCAGGACCCGCATCTATCAGACACTTGGCAAATCTTGAGGATATGCCATATATTTCCTAATTGAGAATAGCCCTTTAGAAAGCATATGGATTTGATGCTAATATATATTTCAGGGTACATATGCATAAATCCATTTACAATAACCTTTTAATTATTAGAATATGTTGTCATGTTGGAGACTGACTGACAGGATCACAGCTTGGAGCATTCCTCCTATAGCAGCTTGTCCAATGAGGCAGAACTGATTCTGGAAGGGCTGGATTTTTCTTGCTTCATTTGTAAGAAAGTGTCCAGAAGATATATAGAAATATTACTTTCATTTTACATGAGCAGCCATAAATACATTAATAATGTGAATATTGTCATCTGCAAATAAGGTTATGTTCACATCTGCTTTGTTCTTTTACAATGTTTTCCACCAACACAAGAGCAGAACAAAAAAAAAAAAAAAAGGACCAAAACAAAAATATGGTAGTTCCAGATCTGTCATGTGACGACAACAACATCAATCAACAGATCCCATGGACTAGAATAGTCACAGTCAGGTTTCCATCATGATGTCCATTATGTTACTAGGAAAAATAGTGCAATGTGCTGCACTACTTTGTCTAGCGTTTTTGACAGAGTATGCATTGGAGGTTCCTAACATGTGAACGCAGCCTAATAAAATGAACACTGGCAGAAGAACAAAAGGTTGTTAAGTCTGTTATGGTCATGTAAAGACAGTCTGACAAACTACAAACACATTGTGTACAAAAAGCCTTCATGTGACTATTTAACAGTCAGCTGAATCTAACCACAGGATGACAAAAACACTAGTCACATCATGTTATTTGTCAATTCTTGGCAAAATGTGTAGCAACGAGAGAGGAAAAAAAAAAAGGAAGAAAAATTGCGGTTCTCTAGAAGGAATGAAAAGATAGTGAAAAATAAGTGAGAACCACAATATTAGGATATGTAATCCAAAATATTACCGTGAACTTACAGTACTGTCAGAGATCATTATTTGGTAGAGGGAAGGAGAGAGAAATAAACATGCTCCTTTTAGATCTCTCATTGCCTTTAAAGCTACTCTTGGCTTTGGTTCAAAAGAAAAAAAACGGAGCCTTGAAGGAGTATTGTGGCAATAAGTTATCCTCTAAGGATAAAGTCAGCCAAAGATGCTACTCGGGGCCGGTTCACATCTGCGTTTGGAATTCCGTTCGGGGAGTCCGCTTGGGGACCCCCCCCTTATGGAAACCTATACACATAGAAAAGCGGTTTACATAAGGAAACCTGCAGACCTCAAACTATAATGGGGTCCATGTGGTTTCTGCTCGATTGCCGCACAAAACATGCGGAGAGGAAAGTGCTGCGGATTCCCCGAATGGAATCCCAAACGCAGATGTGAACTGGCCCTTAATAATTTTTGCACATTTTACAGAGTGCTGTTCAGATTAAGACCAGGATAGGAGATGCCAGACCTAATAAAATAAAAAGAATGGGTGACCATGTAGCACAGGAACAGATCAGGTTAGGTCCACCAGAGAGAGAATGGCAAAGATAAAACCTAAGGTCCAGAGTAGGGGTCCATCGTATATCATAATCCATATTTCCTACACATCGTCAAGATAAACAAATTTACAATTGCTTTGACAAATGTGTGTTTCTAAGCTTTTTAAAACTTTAGTTGCTGTAAACTTTCTAAACTTCTAAAATCTGTGGTAAAAATGGAGGACTTGTCATAGTCCAGATACTGAATAAGAGCTCATTCAGGAGGTAGAAAATGAAGAGAAACTTAGGCAGACTTCCGCATCACCTTCCTCTTCATTGTCAGGCTCACCACCTCCCCAGGAAAGTTGTAGCAGAGCTTTGCCATTCTACCATGGCTTTCACTCGCTGATCAGCCCCCATTTGTCTACAACTGATCAACAGAGGCTTGCCCCGCAGATTTTTTGGCTGATCAACCACAGTATCAGAGACTAGATCAAGTAGGACAATGGGAGGCAGATTCATGGCAACATTTCACTCAAAATTAGGACCAAAGTCCATTTCATTACAAGAATTAAATGACACATCAGCTCACGATTGCTGCAAGCCACGCCCCCCCCCCCTTTTTCTTTCCTTTCTGCTTTAATCACTTTTTCTGCTTTCCTTCCCTTCCACTTCCAAACTTTCTTCCTATTCATCTTCGATATTCCTGTAACTTACCCGGCTGGGTCTGTCCTGGGGTTACCCAGGAGGTTCCGATCTGCATTGTTTGTGTTTGTATTTTTCTATCATTGGTCTGATTTGGACCTTGTTGTATTATAAAAATATAATAAAACATTTGAATTGGGAAAAAAAAAATAAAAATAAATATATGACACATCAGCTATTATCTACAAATATAAAGGAGAGCTCAACAGTACATGCCAATGCATTGTGTCTAACAGGGTTAAAGGTAGAGGAAATAATATGACCAAATCAGAAAAAAAAGGAGAGAGAAATGTTCGCCTTGCTGTGCACCAAGACAAAAAAAAAAAATAATTATATTATATATGCACACACACCCCTAGAATTTGCTTCCAGTACATCTCTGTAGACAAAACTCTGTTTTCTGAAGAATGAAGCTTTACTAAAGCAAGTCAAAGTCAATATCAGCTGACAATTGTTGAGGGAGTAGCTACCCTAACCTAGATCATCAGGTTTGAATTGCCCATGATAACTTCAATTTTGTGTTGCCATCCAATATGGCAGCTGTCCAATTCAATTCAAGGAATTTTCATTTAGCAGGAAACACAAGATGTGACACTTCTCTTTATTCTCCCCACCTACAAAGAGTGTGAAATCGTGTACGCTTATATTTTCCAGCCTCTCATATGCTAGTTTCCCAATGCTATACAAAGAACGCTTAAAGGAGTTTCAGTTTACTGCAAATAAAGCTTAATGATTGCATAATAAGAACTAATGTAACTCTCTGATATACTTGGGGTATTGACGGTTTTTGGAGTAGTTAGGGAGACAAAGCAGATGTAAGCATGTGCCATGATTCTACAGAGTCTCAGTCATACTAGTCATTCATTGTGAAAGGTGACTCTAAAGGCTACTACAAGCACCAATTTCAGATATAGAAAAATGTTGCACAAGTAATATACAAACATTACCATTTTCTAGCATGTGACAAAATATGAGTTTTTTTTAAATTCCTTGGAATTCTGAACTCCAAGCTAATACTCTGTAACTTACTCTTGAATGGTAAATGTCACAAAGTTTCTAGAGCAAGTTATGTGCCTACATTAGGAGTAACACTTTTTGGTCTTATATTACTTACTGTACACCTTACAGTTTTCAGCAGTTTCCTCCACTGTACGCTAGATCTGGAACTTGTAGTTCTCTCTAAGCTGGTGGGTAGAGACTTGCTGCTAGATAATGCTCACAGTGAGGACAGGAAATTGTGTTCTGTAACTGTCTCACTCCACAACATTCCTACAACTATGCAGGACATATACAGAGAAATACCGATAAGTACTCATGGGAATAAAGCACTTTGATTGCGATATTCAACTCCAGCAACAGTCTAAACCTGACTTTTGGTATCTTCATTTCTTGATAGCTCTAACCACCTCCATTCTCCATAGATTTTTCATGTACGAGTTATGTGACCTGCAATATGTCTCAAGACAGCTAGAGCAGTAATTTTCAGAATGAACAGTAGTTTAGTAATGGGGAGTAGAAAGTGGTATTTCTCTCTAATAAGATATATTACAAAAGTTTCTTAGAATTGCCTGTACTAGTGATTTATGAAGCAACCATACCTATTCAAAACTGACTCTCTCACCTCTGAAGTGCAGGATGTCACACACCACATTATCTCCACTGCTCTCTGGTTCTCCTAACCCCCCCCCCCCCAAAGCTGTGGAGGGATTCTCTTGATTCTCTTTCTCAAGCTGATAGTAGTATAATGTTGTACCATGTTAGCCATTGAAAGTAGTGGAAGAGTGAAGAAATCAGGCGATACCTTTTAGAGGCTAACTGAGTATATTTATAAGTAAGCTTTCAGGAGTACTCGCTCCCTTCATCAGACATGGTGTGATACAAGAACTGAAAATTAACAGATTTTTATACACATGGTTTTCAAAGCATTTTAGAGTCCTTAAAAAAAAAAAAATTGCAATCTAAGTAGAGAAGTTATTTACAACAGGTAAAAAAAAAAAACAGTCTGGAAACTTGTGGTGCGTGACGGAGGGATCAGTAATTCTTGCTGTTATCTGTTTGCTATCTTTCTCAAGCTGGGCAGCACAACAGTCGTGTGAGAGAGCGGCACTACTTTACAACTGATAGAGTATTCAGGCAACATAACTGGAAGCAATGTATATATGGCAGTGAGGAATCATGGGGATTGTTGTCCTTTAAATAATCCAGTAGACTGAAAGCTCCAGCAAAACAAAGATGAAGCACAGAATTAAACCATTAAAACTAAAAAAAAAAAAAATAAAAAAAACTATTGGCACTATATGGTGAGCATTATAAAAACACACATTTTTCTATTTTTTTTTTTTTTTAAATTAACCCAGAAAACGCCTTTAACCTAAAATACAAGATAACTGGAGAGGGATTTATGCTGTCGAACTGGGATAGGGTTACAGACGACTGCCTAGAATAGACTCCTAGCAGTATAGTAAGCTAAGATGCTAGGAGCCCCTGCCTCCCAGCAACACTGTCCCATACAGATTTACAGTAGGAGGCAGTATGTTGCTGGGAGGCAGGGGCTCCTACAATCATAGATAACTATGATGCTAGGAGTCCTACTCAGCAGATTTTTCAGACCGGTAAATCCGGCTAAAACAAAGTTTCTTGGATGAAACTCTGTTGTGTGCATTTAGTACAGTGGAGAATATTTTGTTTTCACGTTCACTGTATGTGTGTCTTGTGTTTAATCACAGGGCTTTAAGTTATCTTTACTACAAGAAATGTAGAAAAATATACTGCTCCATGGGAGCGTGCACAGTGCTTTTCAGCATAACATTCTGACTATACTGCAGATACATGAGCCACATATTTGGAACTGTTAACACAGACCCTCAAAATTCCATTCTAGTAAATTGTATATACATTTAACAGAGAAACGCTGGTAACCCTATGCAGAGATATATCTGGTTTTGAATATCCTTTATGGTATATATAGTTGACATATACACTATAGTATATATAGTTTATTTGAAGCTATGAAAATACCAATGACTCATGTGTCGTTACAGGAATCCCCAATGTCACAAAATTAGATAAACTCCTGCTTTCCTAATTCCGCATAGTATTAAACCTAAGCATCCACTGTAAACAGCTTCATTTACACTTTTTTTCTGCGATACACATTGCGGATTGCAGCCAGCTTCCAAGTATGCTATTTTTAAACCACTGGCAGTTTAACCTCTGGGTTTTTGCTGACAACAAATGAAATATTTCTCTGTGCAAAAAACACTGCCAATTTGCATCAATAATGGAAGGGGGGAAAAAAAACTGCTAGCAGAACCTAGCCTATGCCAGAATACATTAACAATGGAGATTTATATGAAAAGAGTTTTAGGATTTTAACGCCATGAGCAAAACAAAAACTGACTGAATGACAGGGGTGAGTGGTTTAAGCTTCAAAGACAAGAGGGCATATTCTTAGAGCCGGGAGCTCCAGCCAGTCAACAAACAAGGCGACAGGTCAGGTACCCTCAGGATTTAAAAAAAAAAAAAAAAAAAAAAAAAAACCACACTGAATGGCCCAAGTAGTCATCTGAGTTGTAAAAATTGCAGCATTAGCTAGAAATACAATAGATATATGCATGCCTTGGGTCACTTCAACTCTGATTTGGAAATGCTATTGCAAGTCTTTCCTTATGCATTTGGATTAAACTATTGTAAGAGCCTACTGTATTTAAGTCTGCTAGCATTTGCAAACAGATCGCCTTAAACCTATCAGGGAACTTATCAGGCTGTGCAAGACCCCCAAGTCACCAGCATGCTATTAAGCAGCAAGGGTTTAGGGTCCAAAACCACTGTATCCTACCATATCCTGCCTGGATCCTTAGCAGTCCAAGGGTGAAGATCCTCGGTGCCCGAGAGGAGTCCAATGAAGGACTCTGGCACATGTGCACTGCACACAATGAAGCAGGAGTCAGTAGAGCACACTTCTCTGCTCATGTCCCTGAAGTAAAGAGCACATGCAGTGTAGCGGGCTACACAGAAAGATATTCTCCTCTGGAATCTACATTGTGGCAATATGCATAGGGTCCTTACCCCACTGCCTCTTTATTGCTGGTAGACCTCTTTATTCATTGTACTATTACTTGATGTGAAATTTTGCACATGAATTTCACCAGTATCGGAGGTGTAGGTTTCTATCAGTTATTCGCTTGTGGGTTGGGTTATAGTCCAGAAGTACGTATAGCACATACTTCTGAATTTATTTATTTTAAAAAGTCTGCATTTGGTGTCTAATAAAATTGCAATGAAGGTTTATATTGTTTTTTTTTCTCCATATACATTATTATTTTAACAGAAAAACAGGACAGCTCCCCCATATATATTATCATTCTCCTCAGCTAAACAGGGAAATAATTTTAAAATAAATGGAAACATAAATTGTTGGCGCCACAACATCTAAACCTAGTGTGAACCCAACATCACCCATAAAACATGGGTACGTCAGATTATCCCTATATACGCAAGATTGTCAAGTTTATGGCCAGCCTAAGGAGGTGTAAAGTGACAAATTTTAATATACTTTTCTTTTCACATTGACATTAATAAAATGCAAATTAGGGACTACAAAATACAGTAATGGGACCTCTTGCAATTAGTATGTAAAGTGTTGGTTTTGAACATATCCTACCAAGTCTTCTGATCAATGTGAGTAACATAGGGCCTCCACAGAAACACGGAGATCAAGCAAAGGCATCTGCTGACTATACTGTACTATTTTTAAAGGGAAAAATTTTTACAGGTTCACCCAGAGTTTGAGATAGGAAAATAAAAAGGATCAAAAACTTAAGGGGTATTCACATTGTAGTATCTGATGGACATTTTTCATCAGAACAAATAAAGCTGAAGGGTTTCCCTTTCCCTGGCAGGCAGTAACATCATAGTGTAATGACAGCCCTAAAAAAAAAAAAAAAGGGGCCACATTGTCAGACTGAGTGGAGCTGGGAAAAAGTCAGACTATATTATATAATAATATACAAGTAATTAGATACATAGTTTGCTGCATATTTACTTTAATATGAAGTCAACCACTAGCTTTTTAATGAATTAGAGGATTTTTACAGCTTCTCACTAACAATGGCCAGCCATCCAAGGCGGCAGAGCAGGAGTTGGATTGAGGAAAAATAGTCACTGAAGGTCTGACCTACTGATTTCACAGCCCCAAGTGACAACTTCACTTCCAAAACTCCAATTGGAAAAATGGAGGTCCCCTTCTCCACTGGTCTTGGTGAAACAACTACTTCTAGTGAACTATAGTGAAGGCTGCCACAAGCAATGAATGGCAACCTATCCACCTCATCTACTCCACTCTGGGAGTGCCACACAGGGATCAGGAGACCCAGTTTCTATACTTATGTGGGAATGCCACAGATGGCCACACAGATACCATTAGCACTTTCACATTTTTTGTCAAGAAAAATACATTTGAGCAGCCACCAGACAAACAAAAATGTTTAACAAGATGGTTGGGAACCTGCACAGAACAGGAGGCTTCTAACTACTCATTTAACCCCTTTTGGTTTTAGTCTTGAAATACTGTACAAAAAATAAAAATATCAAAACCTGCACATGTATTGGTAACCTAAGCCACAATATAAATTAAGTCTTTACCATAATGCTGCGGCTACACTGACACTTCATGTAGCATTACTGAATGATTTTAACTATTAACAGCTACAGTCCTCAAAGATTGCAATGAGCGACATACTAAGCTAAGGCTACTTTCACATGACAGATTTTAATAGAGCAATGTGACACCAGATGTCCTAGTATTTGAGTTTATTTTTAATTGTCAATTTTATTATCTACATTTAAAAAAAAAAAAAAAAAAAAAAAGTGTCCTGAAAATCATATACTCAGATTAGACATTTAGCCAAATTATGTGCTTATACTTCCTGTTCTATGGCCAATTTCTTCTACTGCTATGAAAGTCCATTGCTCATCGTTCATAGGATGTGAGCAACAGACATTGACAGGAGTGAGATACAGAGCTCCCGCCATCTGCATTCATTCACAGTGACGCTTTTGCTGTGCAAACAGAAGTGGCTTCTGATCTGCTTTAGGTCAGTGGTTTTCAAGTTTTCAAGCAAAGTACCCCCTAGAGAGAAAATGTCCCAACCGAGTACCCCCAAAGTAGCAATCACTTATAAAAGTGAATAAGATAAGATTTTGTTTGGAGCTTTCGTTAATTATGTAATGGATTTTCTAACAATTTTAGGTTTAGCTGAACATGCTTTTTTTTTTTTGCTAAATTTTTTGGGTATCGTCACACACGAATATACATCTATCTATCTATCTATATATCTATCTATCTATCTCTCTCTCATTAGTGGAGGCCCAGGGGAGGTGAACAAACAAAGTTACTCACCTCCCCTGGGCTCCGGCACTGCTCCTCATACTCTTCCAGCCTCCAAGGGAGCTGAGTAACACTGATTTAAAGGGAATCTTTCAGGTCAATCTGGGACACTAAACCACCCACAGGTCCTTATAGACCTGGGTTTAATGTCCCAGATCGCCCTGTTGTAATGCAATCTGCAGGTGCATTAAAAATAAAAAACCTTTATACTTACCTAGATAAGGGTCCGATCGACGCTGTTTGGTGAGATCAGTCTGGCTTATTCATGAGGTATGCCTCCCGGCGCCTGTGCTGTTCTTCAGTGAAGCCAAAGATGGACACCCCGGCTTCACTACATAATTGCGGGGCATGTGCACTGAAGCCGAGGTGTACTCCTCTGGCTTCACTGAAGAACTGCGCAGACGAGGGGAGTACAGTGGCAGGGTGAGTATAAAGCTTTTTTATTTTTAATGCAGCCATGGATTGCGTTATAACAGGGTGATTTGGGACACTAAACCTCAGGTCCATATGGACGTGTGGGTGGTTTAGTGTCCCAAATTGCCCCGACAGATTTCCTTTAACACTGTTTTTTTATGCTAGCTCACCTCCCTCTGCTAATTTATACTTTGGGGTCTCTTCAAACCACCATTAGGGGTGGGGTCTCTCCCCACTGCACATACCCATGGGGAAAGTTTGATGTACCCCCAGGGGAAGGTGTACAAGCTTGTATATGATCACCATCAGCTCTTCATCCTGGGCTTATTCCAACTGCGCCATTTCCACACTGATAGCCCTAGGGAGTTGCACATATATACCAATACAATATTAGAAGAAGAAGACGCTGAAATTTAAAAAGTGAGTTTTTGCTTGGGAAAAAAAAAATAAAATAAAAAAATAATTCAAAAATATTACAACATTTTTAATTATGCAATAATACAGATAGTGCTGGGCAATCACAAAATAATCAATTTTTTAACTTATTTTGCATCCATGACATCCTGTGTCACATGGCAATTCAGTGGAATGCATACAAATAGGAGAATTGGCATCTAAAAAGGAGAATATCCTAAAATAATTATCATTCATGAATTATAATCAAGATAAGCAGTTAAATAAATCTTGATTTAGGTCATAAATGACCAGCGCCAATAACAGTAGAATTTGCTTTCCTCGTATTAGTTCAACCCTTACAATACAGTATAGAGGTTAAGGAAATTAACTTATGTCAAAAAAATTGCATTTTGATTTTTTTTTTGGTTGAAGTTACAGAAAAATAAGTTTGTGTAATTTTTTAAATAAAAGCAAACAGCAAAAACTGTTACAAAAAAAAAAAAACATCACCTATGACATTTATTTGTGAATATTAGGCTGGGGCTACACAGCTACTCATGGCAACCACAGGTCACAAACCTCAATTTTTTGCTCATGTGGTGCCATTTGATTCCCTCAGACGCAGGTGTCAACAGCATCTTACACATAATAAATTGACATTTCTAGTCACAAATCTTAAACCCTTTTAGTCAATTATCTGAAATAAACCATAAAACAGACACATGGAAGTGTTACTATCAATTGTTCACTACTGTCCAGCCTGTTATAGTGCTATTTGTAAAGCAACATCTGAATATTGTCATTTACTGAAGTTGGACATCACAGCACCAAGTACAAAGCCGCAGAGATGCCAGATAAATGGTATAATTTCTGCCTAATTAAAGCAAAATCCCAGAGAGTTATGACGATATTAGCTTCTCCATCACCTAATACTAAACATTTACCACAGGCTAGACTTTCCTATCCAACTGCATCATAACAGATAACGAAAAAAAAAAAAAAAAAAAAAAACAAAAAAAAAAAATAAATCTTTCGAGATGCAGGTTATTGCATCTGGAATACTGTATGCGCAGTATTCTTATGAATGTTGTGATGTTTACTATCCAAATAGCCTATCGCTAGTTTTATTATGTCAGCAAAATAGGAGTACAGTAGAAATTGCCAATGGAGAAGGTGGTAAACACTGCTGCAATGTGCAAATTGTCATCAAGCCTCAGCAATCAGAAAACTGCTTTAGTTGTCAGATTTCAGTCAAAGTAGAAAAGGCTACAGTTTGTTGAGTACTGTACATTTGCATTATACTGAGAACATATGGAAAATGGTTGATATACTTATACTAGCAGTGCCAAATAAATGCAAGTCCACGGACAAGAATTTAAAGAATGAAAATCAATGTGGATGGTACTTTCGATCAATGGACTAAACTCTTACTAAAACAACAAATATAGTTTTTTGGTCACATGCATCACTAAACAGAAATTAAGAAAAAAAAAAAAAGGCTGTTAGTGTTATTAATGGGTTAATAAATGCACCCAAATACCTTTAGCAGTGTTTTGAGTGATTTCTGGGTTTCTCTGGGAGCTCCTGGCATCTTCTGCATTTGTTTACATGGTGTAGCTTCCTGCTGTCTTAGCTAATGCAATGCATCATGGTACTTGTAGGCTGACTCACTACCTCCCTGTCACTACCTCCCTCTTCATCTCTCTGTCTCGCTAGCAATCCCACCCACAAGTAGCACTTCCCAACTACTGCTCCCACACCTGCACAGTAGAGGTGGATTTCCGGCAGCAGTGCAGCACCCGAACTATTGCACATGTGTTGGCAGAGTCAAAAAAGGAGGAGCCGTTCCGTAAAAGAAAGTCTGGAAGGAAGCCAGGTTAAGTATGATGGGGTGGAGGGGAAGGAGTATTGGTGACATTCCATTTCTGGAAACAGGGAGGAGGGCATTTAGATTAGTCTATGAACTCAATTTTATCCCAGACAACCCCTTTAAACAAAATTGAAAACAAATCTACTCATGGAGCCATTGTTTAGTTGCTCACTTCCTGCAGATGAGGATTGTATAAAATTATGTTGCCTGGTCTAAACAGCAAGCCTGCAGGGCTAGCTCACTTTCCTCAGTAAATATTACAAGTTGAAAGAATCAATTTTGATTGTTTGCCAAGGTGAGTCTTGTTGAGGATTACACAAGTCTCCAAACTAGTACTGGTTCTATCAATCCTGGCATACAATTATAGTTTTTTCCTGCACGGAGTTGACTTTCCATAAAATTCGGCGGCTCATAGAAAGGAAATTGGTGTTCATGTGTGCCACACTAAAGGAAAAAAAAAAAAAAAAATCTCTAAGTTATTTTTTTTAGTAATTCAATTGAAAAAGTGAAAAACACTATTGAGTCATTACAAACAGAGTGAACTTTTTCAAGTGTTTATGTTAATGTTGATTATGGCTTACAGCCAAGGAAAATCCAAAAGTCATCTCAGAAAATTAAATTATATAAAACCAACTAAAAAAAAAAATAAAAAAAAAAATTAAAAAATGTTGGCCAAATGAAAAGTATGTACAGTAAATGCACTCAATACTTGGTCGGAGCTCCTTTTGCATGAATGACTGCATCAATGTGGCGTGGCATGGAGGCGATCAGCTTGTGGCACTGCAGAGGTGTTATGGAAGCCCAGGTAGCTTTGATAGCAGCCTTAAGCTCGTCTGTATTGTTGAGTCTGGTGTCTCATCTTCCTCTTGACAATACCCCATAGATTCCACTGATTGTGGAAACTTCACAATAGTCCTGCCTCTCCAATCTTCCGCCAGACTCCAGGACCTTGATTTCCAAATGAAATGCAAAATTTACTTTCATCTGAAAACACCACCTTTGACCACTGAGCAACAGTCCAGTTCTTTCTCTCCTTGGCCCAGGTAAGACGCTTCTGGTGTTGTCTATTGGTCATGAGTGGCTTGACACATGGAATGCGACACTTCAGGCCCATGTCCTAGATACGTCTGTGTGTGGTGGCTCTTGAAGCACTGACTCCAGCAGCAGTCCAGTCCTTATGAATCTCACCCAAATTTTGGAATGGCCTTTTCTTAACAATCCTATCAAAGCTGTGGTTATCCCGGTTGCTTGTGCACCTTTTTCTACCACACTTTTTCCTTCCACTCAACTTTCCATTAATGTGCTTTGATTCAGAATTCTTAACAGCCAGCTTCTTTAGCAATGACCTTTTGGGGCTTACCCTCCTTGTGGAGTGTGCCAATGACTGCCTTCTAAACATCTGTCAAGTCAGCAGTCTTCCCCATGATTGTGTCACCTACTGAACCAGACAACTTTTTGATATTCTAATTTATTGAGATGCACTTGGAACTGCAAAAGAATGCCAAAGCTGAGCTTTGGTTTTCCACCGTGGCCTTCTGCCGGTGATTAGGCTTAGATGAATAGGTCGTCTGGAGCCATGAACTCTACAGCTGAATCAGCCATGCAATCTGCAGCAAGATCAGTAGGCTCCTAACTAGTCATGTCACTGATTCCTAACTGACTGTTAAGCTATCTCAAAGAGACCGCGATTGTTCTCATCTTGTTGCAAACCTGGGCACAGGAGCCTAGGATGGACTCCAAGCAGCGGCTCCATGATCGTTATATGTGCACCGTTGCCTTTCTATCGCCTGTTGGTCTCCTTTAGGAAGATACCCTATTATATGTTAAATTCAATCATTAGAAACAGCAGCCACAGAAGCAATATATGGTTAGGAGTGCAGCCCAGGCACATGTTTGGAGCCAGGGTCAAACTATTCAAGCTCCACCTATGCCTGACAAAGAAATGAAAAGTAGTGTCTTGCATTGACATCTATTTGACAGCACGTCAATGTGCAAACGAATGTGGATGGTTAAAAAAATAAATAAATAAAAAAGTAGTCTACTGGCACTCATTGTTATACAGAGGCCTTGAGAGTTTATTGACAGAGTGTTGATTAAGTCACACATAATATGCATATAAAAAGCAGTGGGATCAGCAGCTTAATTAAGGAAATTAGTAAATTATGTTTGTGATTATAAGCACTTGAGGAAACAAAAACTGTTATGGTACACTATGCAGCAAGCCGCGATATAACAACCCTACTTCTCTCCGATAGCAATAGCACAGAAAGTCTACCTTCAATAGGCTTATAGTTCTTATAAACACCCACATTGATTATTATATTGCTTCCTACTATGGTTAGAACAGCTGTCCCTCTTTTATGCAGTATTTATCTCTAGAAAACAAAATGTTAAGGTGGACCCTGAACAATACAGTATCTTCACATGTAATAGCTTTGAGCCTCAAGAAGGAATTAATAATGGATTTCTGTCGCTTTTTAGCAAAGTGTAAATTACAACAAGGTCATCTGATGACATCGAACTGATTCATCTCCATCTACAAAGGAAACCCTGAACTAAACAAAACAGCCAAGACTTCTCAATAACTCTTGTAAATCAAATTTTGCCTACCATCCATCTGCTATGTCATTCCCAATGGGCTGGTTTGTATAGGAAGCTGAAAACAGTTATAATAAGAACATTCAAATCACTGTAGGTAAGTAGCCAAAATTCTGTATTTCAAGAAATTAAAACAAACAACGCAACAATATGTGGAAATCTGAAGATAGCAAAAGCTGGGAAAAATCATTCTTTAAAAAGGCAAGTAACACTAAAATGTTATATTATTATTAGAATAAGATTACATTCACATACAGGACATTACATACCTTTGCTTTACTGCAGTTAGTGACTGATCATATATTGCTTGCAGTAAAGCTAGGGACACATAGGACAAAGCTGAAGCATGTTAGATGCTGCAAACACACCAGTGGCTAACCGACCGCAATGTACAGTAAGAGCATAGGTTCTTCCACATTTAGCACATGCTGCGACTAAAACCTGTAGTGTACCTGTAGTGTAGTGTGACCTGTGCTGCTGGTTTTAAAACCACACCATGTCAATTATTGCTGGGGATTTCACCCATGGCTTTGAAACTTTGCAATGCAAAAGATTGAACAGTGTGGGAAACCTACAGAGACCCCAAAAGGTGCAACACAGCAAAAACCCTGTGTGGGGGAGGTTTTTGCAAAAGCAGATTTCCCCGGATGGAAATTCATCAGCAGGTTCATCCCATGTGACCCAACCTAAGCCTATACAAGGTTAATGACACAGAAGCATAGGCCTCAATATCAATGTGCAAAGGCTGACATGAGACCAGTGGTGTATCCAGATGGTACTGCTGGGTGCGTCGAAAACTTTTTTTTTTTTGTTCAGATGTTCAATACAGTATTGGCTTTTACAGATGCAAAAAATTATAAAAAAAAAAGACCCCCCAAACACACACACACACACACACGGAAAAAACATGAAAAAAACCATATAGATTTTTTTTCAGTCAGCCTATGTGCTCTATTGTTTTGCCAGCTCCTAACTTACAATACTGAGAAGTCTTCCCATAGGTTGGCAATGCTTAGTAGAAACATTTCCTCCATCAACAAACCAATCATTAAGTGATTAAGTAAAGCATCCTTATTGTTAAGG
The DNA here is from genome assembly GCA_947044405.1 of Leptodactylus fallax. Lineage (NCBI taxonomy): Eukaryota > Metazoa > Chordata > Amphibia > Anura > Leptodactylidae > Leptodactylus > Leptodactylus fallax. The sequence continues at coordinate 58,132 of CAMRHE010001053.1, read as the reverse complement.
GTTATTGTTTGCTTTCATACACCTACAAACACGCTAAACAGGCTGCAAGAGCACAGGAAACAGCAAAATTAATATTTTTAAACACAAAAACAGCAGTGTTATGTTGCAGACACACGCCAGCAGAGTTTATGATTGCAGGCTACGCTAGGTTCACACTACACAGACTGCTAAATCAGCATTTACACATGGAAGCTGGCGGACCCCATTGATTATAATGGGGTCTGTCGGGTGTCCAGTTTTTAAACTGAAACCAGCAGAAGCAAAAAGTCCTCCGTGCAAAGACCCCACTCCACAGTCTCCAAAGATGGACAGTAACATTAACAGATTACCCCATTTGTTTCCTACAGGCTCATTCAGAAAATGCTACAGACTGACATACAGAAAGGCCAACTATAATTCTTGTGTACTTTTACCATTCATTTCTAGGTTGTGTTCCTTTATCAAAGCAATTCTCAGAGAATAGGTATCCAAAGCCAAGTTATATTACTATAAAAGGATAAAGCCTCTATTGCATGTATGTAAATTCAAGAAAATAATGGCAAAAAATTGAAGTAACTAAACATACAAGACCAGAGAAAGGCAGTTTTCAAAATTATATCCTTATTTAATAACAGATTGACGCCAAAGGCAGCTTGAAACCGTTGACAATCTGCACAGATTGATACTGTAAAAACAAAAAAAAAAAAAAAAAAAAAAAAAAACAAAAAAAAAAAAACACACGTTTCCTCCTGTTACAGAAATTGATCATAGCATCACCAAGTTTCCTACAGATAAAACAAACCCACAGCTGTTACTGAATTCCTAATCAACTCAGCATCTTCTCCTTCACGTGCGGCATAATCGGGTTCAACCACAGTTCCTATAACCAGCCTCCTTGCAATTAGTCATTACGACACCAGCCGGAAGCACTGCTAATGGTGCACTGATGAGCAAATGAATGATCCATCCAGGAATCTACAGACCACATACATGAGAAGTCTACTGAACCAGTTCTTTCCATCCATCTGATAAAACCAAGGGAATCAGGCTATACAAGGAGGGGGGCTCTGTAGGATTTCTAAAATAAACAGGACACATGAAGTACTGTAAGCTTTCAATTTGCCCTCTGCGCCGTAGTATTACGTTACGCTGAGCATATAAGTTAACACTCATATAGTAATGCTGCAGGCCGGGACTGAAGATACTCTGACTGCAGCGGATTAACCCTCTGGATGCCATGATCAATAGCAATACTATGTATTGCAGGACATTGTACTGGGGATCAGATCCCTGTGTCAAGTCCCCTTGTGGGACATGTATATAAAAAAAAAAATAAAAGTGCAAATTAACGTATTTTGGTCACTTTGCTTTCCCCGCAAAATAACGAAGAGGGATCAAAAAGTCATACATACCAAACATTGATACCAATAGAAAGTTCATCTGGTCCCACCAAATGAAGAATCCTGACATATCTCCAACAGTATAGTAAAAACAGTTATAGGAGTCAGAATACAGCGACCCCAGGAAAATCATTAATTTTCAAAAAGTGATGTTTTATTTGTAAAAGCGGTAAAGCATAATAAAAACCAACATAAATATGGTATTGTCATAATCGTAATGACCAGCCGGACAAAGCTGCCATGTCATTATTTTATTTTAGCCGTAAAAACAAAATGCAAAAAATTACAGAATTGTGTGTTATTCCACATGGTCACCCAAAAAATTAAAACAAAAGCTAAAACATATGTACCCCAAAACGGTGGCAAATGAAAGTACAACTAGTCACGCAAAGAATAAGCCCTCACATATCTATGTTGACAAAAATCTAAAAAAAAAAAAAAAAAAGTTTGAATTTTTGAAGACTGGGAGGGAAAATATTAAAAAAGTCACCAAGCATTAACATATAAAATATCCTGTGTCCTTAAGGGGTTAATGCAGACTATGTTTGGTCAATACAAATCTAATACGTATTGCCAGCTCTTAGGCTACCCCAGAGGCAAAAAAAAAAAACAAACACACACACACCACATGAGGCACATTAACAGTGTAAACTTACACCAGGCAGAAGATGCACCAATTTTATGACAGTGGCACAAACTATGACAAATTTGGTGCAACAGACACTTTTGCTAAACTTTCCACCATCTACTGGCTGGCTTATTCTGCACTGACATTTTGTATATAGTGTCACATTTCCAACCCTGCTAAGCAAAGCACCCTTTTCCCCTCCTCCAGAGTCATACCCCTGTAAAATGTGACTCATAGGTAGTGTCTAGAATACATAGATGTGGTACAAATCATGTACACCAGCTTGACTGCACAAACACAGTCAAAATTAGCTTTAAGTATATTTCCCCCAATTGTGTCCAAATCAAAAGGCTATGTTACATTATTTTCTGTACTGGGCTAATCAATAGTAGGATTTTATTTTTTTTTTTTTAAATAATCCAAGAACGCACAAGGAAGTAATGTGTATCTGTCCTTAGCTTTAAATGTATGATGTGTATGCGCCCAGAGTCGCCATAAATGAGTTGGGTCTCCTCTCCAGCAAAACTTGGTTTTGTCCTCTCCATTTGAAAATGAGCTTGTGTGTCGTGTAATAACTTACTGACAACTTTATTGTGAAGTTATGAGCTCCCTTCCAGAGCACTGACCTCGCCACTCCTTTGATGTGGACACTGTTTCCTGTATGAACAGATCAGACTATCAATGCAGGTCTATGGTAGATTGAAGCTCCGATAGATTGTCAATGAGTTTGATCTCCGTTTATACATGGGGGGGGGGAGGGAATTCACCATAGTTTGCTACACATTAGTATAGAAAAGAGGAGCTCAATGCTCCAGAGCAGACACCATATTTAATAACATTACACTACATACAGACTGACAAAAATTCTACTGGAGTGCTCCTTTAAAAGTTCTGAAACTCAAACTGTCCAAGTTTGGGACCCTAAATCCAAGCAGCATAGGGAACGAAAACCTAATGAGAGATTCCCTTATAATGAAAATTATGGTGAAGTTGGCCATTAGTAGGGCTTATTCAAAGCTCTGAACCACGAGGTGCAATTGATTTCAATGCTCACATGCACCATTTTGGTCCATGTTGTGGACCAAACACAGCAACTGAAGTCTGTGGGTCCATAAAAATTAGGCCTTGTCATATCTCCATTGGGATTTCCGTTTTTCAATTCAATTATATGACGGATCCATTGAACAACTTTCACAGACAGTTTTTTTTGTTTTTGTTTTTTTAAGCCAATGGATGCATATAAAAAAAAAAAAAAAAAAAAAAACACAATTCGTGTCAATGGGGCTATTCAGGTGACCAATTTTTCACAGGCCATTATAAAAAGTCAAAAAAGTTAAACATTTTTACCAGTTTTCACGCATCCCTCAAACTCAAATCTATGAGGTATCTGTGAAAACAGGTGCAAAACTGCAGTGAACAATTTCCCTTTCACATGGCCATTTTATCCATAGGCCGTGTAAATATAGCTTTACAAAAACAGTTCCTGATGGACTCCAAAGATTAACTGTTTCTGTTTTCTGTTATAGTGTGTCATTTTTCAGGATGTTACATATATCACTTTTACATTCAAGAATTTTGACAGAACCTCCAATGTAGAAGTGAACATAGCCTTAGATATATAGCAGTTTCTTACTCTGCAAAATACACATACACTATATGGACAAAAGTGTTGGGGCGCACTTGTTAATCTCCTAATTCAGGTGTTACGTTCAGTCCTATTGTCACAGGTATATAAAATTATAAAATCCAGCAGCTAGCTATGCAGTCTGCCTTTATCTTAAAGGTAGAAATGTGCATTAAGTGATGAATGCTGCTGTCTGATGGAGGAGTCTGGGTTTGGTGAATGCCAGGAGAACATTACCTGTCTGACTATACTGTGTCACTCGTAAAGTTTGGTGGAGGAGGCATAATGCTATAGGGTTGTTTTTCAGCAGTTGATCAAAGGCACTTAGTTTCAGCGAAAGGAAATCTTAATGCTTTAGCATACCAAACCATTTTTGATAACACTAAGCTTCCAATTTTGAGAACAGTTTGGGGAAGGCCCTTTTCTGCTCAAGCATGACCGTGGTCCAAATGCACAAAGCAATGTCTGTAAAGGCTTGATTTAGAGAGTTTGTTGTGGAAGAACTTTACTGGCCCACACGGAGCACTGACCCCACACTCAGCAAACAACTTTGATGTTGGACAAGAGAGCCTGGCTTGCGATCTCAATTCTAGTTCATCTCACTGTCTGACTTCACAGAGGCACTTCTGAAATGGACAAATCTCCCCCACATACTCCAAAAATCTAATTAAAAGCCTTTCCAAAAGAGTGGAGGCTAGATCAGCTGCAAATGAGAGACCAACACATATTAATGCCTATGAATTTAGAAAGGGATATCAAATACTCCTGTAAGTGTCCCAATACTTTTGACTATCAATCTGTTCCAGACTCAGTGGCAGGAAATCACACTTAAGATATTTATTAACTTGCACCAACAGCAGAGGGAACACTCCTAATGCACCAAGACTCATTTTTAAAATCCACTTTTTCGGCAAAAGAACATATTCAGCCACAGTAACAGAACATTTGTAAAGCTAGTTATAAAACAATTAGGGAGGTGGTAGACTCTCTTTAAAAAGTTCTGAAACAAATGGAGCTGAGCTAAAGCCAGAAATACAATAATGCAAATCTTAGAGTAAGTTCACACTGAAGAATTTGCCACGGATTCCACCCAGATTGAAAACAATGGGAGGCAGAGAGAGCAGGACCATGGAAGAGAAAAAAAAAAAAAAAAAAAAAACACACACACACACACACACACACACACACACACTATAAGAGTCCTGCTCGATCTTGCCATGGCTGATCCAGCCACAGATTCCGCAGCAGGAGACTCCCTGCTGATTAGGTCCAGATGAATGGGCCTGATCAGCAGCAGAAAGCCACGACTGAATACCAATGCTCTGCATCAGTAACCCATTGTGGGTAACCAGAAAACAGCAGCAGAAAAAGAGGATTTCCTCTTCATTTTCCGCCATGTGAAATTACCCTCTCTCTGCTAAAATGTAGACAGGCATAATTAAGGCTCTATTCAGATGGGGTTTTAGCCCAGTTTGCCTATACAGTGGTATATGTCAGAGCCTTCGTTTGGAGGCGTACATCAGGTAATGCTCCTGATGTTTGTCTGATGGAAGGCTGAGAAGGCTCAGACAGGATTTGAACAGAGCATTATAGGAAAGAACTGTGTAGGCTACACACTGTGATCAATGTATTGAGCAGGAAAATAAAACCTGTGTAATCCTTTGAATCACTTAAAGAAAAAAAAAAAAAATTTAAATTAACTGGGCTAGTGAGAATCGTTGCCATCTTTACTTAAACCGAAATATTTTAAATTCTCAAAAACCTAATCTAATTAGAATATACTGTAAAATCAGGCTGCCTACGAGTATTAGTATTAATACTACAGTATATATTGTCACAATACAGTATGCAATAACAGAAAATGGAATACAGCAAGTTAACAGTACTAGACTCTGAGGGAACCACATAATACTGCATCTTCACTATATCCTTGGGAAAGTACTGCTGACGGTTTGCTAGCCAAAACAGCAAGTTAAATTTAATACATAATCTGAACAGGTCTCTAACGCTTTAGATTGTATAACCAAAAGATTGTGAACAACATTAAAAATACCAGTGAGGCTAGGTTCAAATCTGCACCTGGCTCTCCCCTGGCGTACCCGAACAAAGTAGAGCCCGACCAATAAGTCAGCGGTTACCTGCTAACACCGGTGGACCCTATAGACTACAATGGCTATGCCAGGTGTCCACCATTTTTATATTGAAACCCGCTGAGAGAAAAAGGTCCTCCGGACACTTCTCTCCACAAGACTTCAGCAAAGATGTGAACTTCGCCTATGTCAGGCATACTACTTGGCAAAATCTCTCTAGGTGCAATGAACCTGTCTTTTCATGTAGCTAGAAAAAAAAAACATAACCCAAGTAGGAATAACTTTGGTTATTTGCACACAATTAAGAATGGAAAATACAAAAGTGTGTGGGATAAAGTAGACTACCAGTATACATATCTTCACCATAATGTCCAATTAAAACAAAAAAAAAAAAAAAAATCTCCACTTGTCAAACAGAAGATTTACTTTGCCCAAATCAGTATTGGCTGTCTGCAGGGCATGTATAACTATGTTCTAATCTTGTACATCTATGCCCCATTTGATGCAACTCCATATATTATTTACCTTGGCAGCAGGTGCCTGGCACTGGTTGCTACAGTTCAGTTTACCATCCACTAATATCCCAAAGTCCTTTTCCATGATAATCTTACACACTGCCTGCTCATCTAATATTCAACGGAGATTTTAGTTTTTCCCATTCCAACTGCTTACCCTTAGATTTGCCAGATCTCTGGTCAAACTTCTAATGTAACCCAACTGTAATATAATAATGGCCTCTCCTGTTAAAGTTATGATATTTTATGCCAAATCAAAAAAAATAATATTTCCATTTCAGCTCCTTATGACAGATGTGAATGGTGGCGTTTCTGACACTATGAGGTAGTCGGGAGTTGTAGCGGTTCTGCATTGGAGTAACAACCTTAAAGAGCAGTTACAGAAACATCATAGCACAGCACAGTTTCTGTAATCCCCAAAGTTAAAGTACAGCATAGCTCACTAAGCTATGCTGCTTTAGTAACTCCTATTTACCTCTTTGCCAGTTACAGAAACAATATAAAACAGCCACGTTTGGCTGTATCTGTAACTCCCAACCTTGCAGAGCTGCATATTCCATGGCTGAGATGGGATTACCACTTTAATACAATCTGAACCTGTTCTACTAATCACGACGCTTTGTTTTGTATCTTTCACAGAAGTACACTTTTTTTGTTCCAGCATTCTCATGTATATATAGTATCAACCTTTAAAATCCCTTGAAAAAACACAAGTTATATTATAACTACCTCAACCAGGTCCAATGTAGAACTTCATTACTCACAGAAGTGGATCAGAATAGTGTGACAAAGCCAATCCCTCAAGTAAAAGGGGGGGGGGGGGGGACAGACTTTTGGCACCCCTACCAATCAGCTGTTCTCAACAGCTTATACATAGGAAATGGAGCAGAAATCAGACAGCTGTTCCCTGTGTGGTGGCAAGACCAGGTTACTGGAGCTCAGCTCTCATTCACAAGTACTGGGGTTAAGTTGTAGTGACCCATTTCAGCAACTACACAGAGAACAGCACTATCTGCCTCCTGCTCCATCCTCTCTGTATCAGCTGCTGAGAACAGCTGATCAGTAGGGGTGCCAAGAGTTGGACTCCTACTCCTTTACATAAAAGATAAGTTGTACTTCATCGTTTCCCATACAGTTATATATCAATACGCCAGGAGTATGGAAACAGCTGAGCTGACTGTTCTATGCCATTTCTATAGCTCCAACAGAAAACAAAACTTACGGAAATGGTGTAGCTAAAAGAAGCTTGCTGGTATATGTGGTTTTGTTAACTCCCAGTTATAAAATAATCTAAAGCCTGCTCCGCCATTTCTGTACTTCTGGCCATCACAGGCTGCTACAGCGGCAGGTATTCCTATCTCAGTAATGAAGGGTTGAGATGTAAATACCCAGTAACCAAATTACAGTGAATATGGGAAAGGGGATCCCCAGTCCTAAAGACTGATGGGACTAGAATGTTGAAAACCCTATCAATCTAACTTTTACTGTCTGCAAAATGGAAAGATAATATATGTTTAAGTTATGAATCCCCGTACCCAGTTTGAAGACATGTCATTGGTATCAAGTTGCTCACATCTAAATGAATGCACTCCAAAATGTATGAAGTAAAACAAAGTGATATATAAATATCTATCTATCTATCTATCTATCTCTAATAAAAAAAAATAAAAAAAAAAAGCAAGATTTTTAGAGAAGTGACTGGCACAGTGCATGGCATCAATCTCTAATCCAAAATACCTGTTACATATGAGATCTTGGTCCATTTGCTTCCTCCACCATTACCTGTTGCAGCTCTAGATAGTTAATGAAAAGGATACAGCCTCAGAGCCCCATGATTTGTGCCAATAGCAAGAATCTTCTGTACGGGATCAAATGCCATTGAGGATGGCTCAAAGGGAAATCCATGGCGAACCGTCTAAACACAAGAAAAAAAAAAAAAAAAAAAAAAAAAAAAACACAAGAAGCGTGTCAAATAAAATGTCTGATTTTCACACAAGCACATATATTGCGAGTAACATAAAAGGGCTTAGCAAAATTTAGCACTGATGACTTAGGACTCATCAGTTACTGCAGCGCCTTGTTTAGTAAAAGTCAAGTACCAGCTAAAGGATAGGCCATCAATGTGAAATCCAAAAAAGTCCCTTTTGAGGCTGGGGCCCCACGTGGTGTTTCCACCACGTAAAAAAACACAGCGTTTTATAGTTCCTGCAAAAGTGGATGGGACTCTAGCAAAACCCATCCCCACATTGCAGGACAATACTCACAGCAGATAACCGTCAATTATACCCACAAAAAAACCCCAGCTGTTTCCTTATAGGTATAATTGAAGCAGAAAGTCCACAGAGGAAACCTCTGCAGACTTTCTATGAAAAGCACTGCGGGAAAAACCCGCGATGCGTTGCCCCTGTGGTTTTTCCCGCAGCACTTTTTTGCTGCAGAACGCTACATGGGACCTTAGCTGAACAGAGTCAATAGTGCAACACATTTGTCTATAATCAGAGTTTAGACACAAATTTCAAAAAGATCATAGGACACTTCATATATTTGTTGTAACTTTTACAGAAAGCAAGCCTGATAAATCAGGTCTAGCATTTTAAAGACCGTATTCACACATTTTTGTGATCTCAGACTGAGATGATGCTTAAAGAGTCACATTTTAGGTAAAATAAATCAATACAAATTTTAACTGGAACCCAAATCCTTAGGTTTTTTTTTTTTTTCTTTCCTTCTAGGTTTACAAAAAAAAAGAAAAAAAAAAAAACACACCACACACACACACACACAACTCAACATTAGAAACCCTCTCACGCTAACAAAATATACTTTAGATGTGTGTAACCCACTGGGCTGGGAACCTCTAGCAACCACCTTTGAGACCATCTTCCTTGTGACTAAGGTCCCTGCTATATGCTCTAAAAGACGGGGCCAGATAGAAGACTTCGGAGGCAAATTTGAGCATAGAGCTTGCTGAAGCATATTGGCAAAAAGTCTCCCTTCTCACTCAACCACCTAGTTGCTTGCCCAATGCAAGAGTAAAATGATAGAAGTTTGGCCCTGCAAATCTGAGGTTAGTACAGAGATACATATCTGGTGGTCACGTTTGATGCTACAACCCTTCTGGCGTACTCTTTGAAATACACAAACAAGTTATGGGAGTCTCCCTACCTAGTTTGCCACAAATCGCATTGCTATCCTTTCTACTTTTCATGGGAGAAAAAAAATAAATAAATAAAATATTCACCAGTTTGTCCAAATTCACCAAGAACAAACCATTGTCCCCAGTTTTATACTGTTAAACCTAAAATGATATTCAGCTAGTCATATTACCATTTTAAGAAGTAACAATAAAGCCAAGATGGGAGAATATCCCATCCTACGAAATTAAAAAAGCCATTCCCCCAAAAATGATATAAAATGCACACTTCTTTCCACTTATATAATGCTAAATACTAAAAACGTGCCAAAATCTAATCTGAAGAAGCTGAGTCCAAGCATCATGATCCTCCTCCATTGATCAGGTATTATTTTATAGGCAATGAACATATCTAAAAATCAGAGCCTGCCTCTAAAAAATAAAATTTTTCTTGCTTTAATCAAAAGTTTTGTGTGTTTTTTTATTTTAACATTTTCACCTTTTGGGTGCTTTTTGACTGCACAGATTACCTAGAGGCACATGGTACCTCCAGGAGGCACATTATGTCAAGAAGCATCGGCACATTTTAGGAACATATAAATTACAGGATGAGGAGTATAGATTTTAATGTGTACCATTTTCTGGATCCATATGATATGTATACTGAAAGTCCACATGTGAGGCCTATACATGTGGCAGCCAAAAAGGGTAAATTTCACTGTGAGCCCTGGAATTATGTAGTAAAGTTTAAATGCGATCAATGATTCAGAAATAAATGGTTCATAATCTGAGCTACTACAGCATAAATGCAAGGTACAATACCAAGATCTAAAGCTAAACTTATAAAAAAGCCCAGACTGTTATACATGATGAATTCTCATTTGCAGAGGTAAACATCACGCAGGCAGTTCTACTACATCTAGCCTGAATGATATTATACCATGATATACAGCTACTGTACAACATCTAACCTACTTATAGTATATCTACATTAAGCAGTTTACTGCACAAAGCCATTTCATTACAGTAAAAATCGACACTGAAAGGATCAACATCCACTTGGCTGGGCTGCAGTTTTGGAGCTTCTCCCTCCCTCTCATAAATATCTGGTGCACTGAATGAAAACTGCAATCCATTAAAGAGAAGGACACAGTAAAGCATCTGTACACACATGGAAACACAAGGTAAAGGAATGGAGATGGAAAGAAACTTGATACGGACAAATATTCAAGAAACCAATCATTCAAATCTACATAGCAGCAGATTCTCTGAAGCGTCAGAGCGCTTCTTATGAATCTAAAAAGCTTTCTAAGGTTAGGCCAGGTTCACACAGCGGAACATGAAGAGGAATTTGAGGCGGTCGTCTGTCTCGATTCCACTTACTATAATAAGAAGTCTTGCGCAGACGGTAACACTGAGAAGGCAGCAACACAGTATAGTAGGAGTTGGTACCTGAGTGCGTCCCTCCAGGTTGGGGGCCTTTAGGGTGGTATTACATGAACCATTTGGACAATAAAGTCTCTCCATAGAATCAATGATAACAGGTGCCTGACCAAAAACCAGTCCTGCAGTTTGTTTTTTTTTTTTTTTTTTTTTAAGTTCAGAGTTTTAAGGGTTTTTTTGCAGGGTTGTGGAGTCAGTAGTCCAAACTAACTTTCCAAAATCACAGCTCTAGATTCTTGAGGTATCCCATTCAATGGGATTTGAAGCATTTTTTTCTGCCGCAAGACAAGGCAGGATGTATCTTTTTTCAGCTAGTTGAATAAAAACAACACTAAAAAAAAAAAAAAAAAAAAAAAGCTAGCTACTGCCCACTGAAATCAATGGGAAAATTTTCAGATGTTTTTGAAGATTTTTTAGGAGCTGTTTTTTTTTTTGAGCCAGAAAAGCCTCAAAACCTCAGGAAGAGCTGTAAAGAAGCAGCATGATTTCCAGGCCTGTACATTATGCCGGGACTATAGCATTATAGTTATGAATGATACTAGTATTCCCTGCCTCCCAGGAACGTACTGTCCCGTACTTTAACCCCTTCCCGCTGCAGGTATTTCTCAATTTTTGTTTGACGCTCCACCTTCCAAACCTCATAACTATTATTTTTCTTTTCACAGAGCCATATGAGGGCTTAATATTTGCGGGACAAATTGTACTTTGTAAAGTTTCCATGTACTGGGAAGCTGGAAAAAAATTCAGAATGGGGTGGAATTGGAGAAAAACGGCACTTTTGAGACTATTTGCTTCGTTTTTACAGTGTTGACTGTGCAGCCAAATGACATGTCCCCTGTATTCTATGGGTCAGTATAATTCCAGATATATCAAATTTATAAAGTTTTTTTTTTTTTTTTTTATATACACGTTATAACACCTTAGGGAGAAAAAAAAAAAATAAAAAACCTGTAATCACTTTTTATTCAAAGGTTTATGGGAAGCAAAACAGTGAAAAAACAGCTATTTGGCGCTTTTGATCATAGACCATCCTCAATAGATATAGTACAACGACAAGAAAATCTCGCTGCGCGGGAGCAGTCCTACAGGTCCCAGTCCCGGAGGGCATTTTTTCATTTAGGGCGTCCCTGACTTACAATGCCCGCGATCAGAATGAACTCTAATTGCAGGTATTAGCTCCGGATTCTACAGCGGAGACCCGATAACTATGGTGGCCGCTATCTTTAAAGACCTGACATCCACCATAATTGTATGGTGAATGCTGGGAAGGGATTAATCACCAGATGACAGTATATTGCTGGGAGGCAGGGACTACTACTATCATACATACACTACCATTTAAAAGTTTAGGTTCACTTAGAAATTTCCTTATTTTTGAAAGAAAAGCAGTTTTTTTCAATGAAGATAACATTAAATGAATCAGAAATACACTATACATTGTTAATGCAGTAAATGACTATTCTAGCTGCAAACGTCTGGTTTTTAATACAATATCTACATAGGTGTATAGAGGCCCATTTCCAGCAACCATCACTCCAGTGTACTAATGGTACATTGTGTTTGCTAACTGTGTAAGAAGGCTAATGGATGTTTAGAAAACCCTTGTGCAAGTATGTTAGCATAGCTGAAAACAGTTTTGCTGGTTAGAGAAGCTATAAAACTGACCTTCCTTTGAGATAGTTGAGAATCTTGAGCATTACATTTGTTGGTTCGATTAAACTCTCAAAATGGCCAGAAAAAGAGAACTTTCATGTGAAACTCGACAGTCTCTATTCTTGTTCTTAGAAATTAAAGCTATTCCATGCGAGAAATTTCCAAGAAACTGAAGATTTCCTACAACGGTGTGTACTACTCCCTTCAGAGGACAGCACAAACAGGCTCAAACAGAGTGGAAAGAGAAGTGGGAGGCCCGCTGCACAACTGAGCAACAAGACAAGTACATTAGAGTCTGTAGTTTGAGAAATCGACGCCTCACAGGTCCTCAACTGGCAGCTTCATTAAATAGTACCCGCAAAACGCCAGTGTCAACATCTACAGTGAAGAGGCGACTCAGGGATGCTGGCCTTCAGGACAGAGTGGCCAAGAAAAAGCCATATCTGAGACTGGCTAATAAAAGGAAAAGATTAATATGGGCAAAAGAACACAGACACTGGACAGAGGAAGATTGGAAAAAAGTGTTATGGACAGACGAATCAAAGTTTGAGGTGTTTGGATCACACAGAACAACATTTGTGAGGCACAGAACTGAAAAGATGCTGGAAGAGTGCCTGACGCCATCTGTCAAGCATGGTGGAGGTAATGTGATGATCTGGGGTTGCTTTGGTGCTGGGAAAGTGGGAGCTTTGTACAAGGTAAAAGAGATTTTGAATAAGGAAGGCTATCACTCCATTTTGCAACGCCATGCCATACCATGTGGACAGCGCTTGATTGGAGCCAATTTCATCCTACAACAGGACAATGACCCAAAGCACACCTCCAAATTATGCAAGAACTATTTAGGGAAGAAGCAGGCAGCTGGTATTCTATCTGTAATGGAGTGGCCAGCGCAGTCACCAGATCTCAACCCCATTGAGGTGTTGTGGGAGCAGCTTGACCGTATGGTACGGAAAAAAGTGCCCGTTAAGCCAATCCAACTTGTGGGAGGGGATTCTGGAAGCATGGCGGGAAATTTCTCCAGATTACCTCAGCAAATTAACAGCTAGAATGCCAAAGGTCTGCAAAGCTGTAATTGCTGCAAATGGAGCATTCTTTGACGAAAGCAAAGTTTGAAGGAGAAAATTATTATTTCAAATAAAAATTATTATTCCTAACCTTGTCAATGTCTTGACTATATTTTCTATTCATTTTGCAACTCATTTGATAAATAAGTGTGAGTTTTCATGGAAAACACAAAATTGTCTGGGTGACCCCAAACTTTTGAACGGTAGTGTAACTATAACACTATAGTACTTCACGCAAAATGTACAGACCAGGAAATCCAGCACTTACCTGGACTGAATCTTATGTATGACGCTAGGGTCATACTAGCATTAGGGTCTGCATGGCATCCAAAAGACAGACTGTCTGCTTAAAAAAAAAAAAAAACAGTACCCGCTGACCCCATGGACTATAATGGGGTTCGCTGGGCTTAAATGGCTTTTCCGGGCAAAAAACATTTTAAAATAAAAAAAGGTCTGTTAGTGCTATTAATGGGTTAATAAGTGCACCCAAATACCTTTAACTCCTGGAATCCTCTGCATTTGTTTACATGGGTAGCTTCCTGCTGTCTTAGCCTACAACTACCATGATGCATTGCTGTTCACTCAGATCCCCCCCTCTCACTCCTTCCTTCTCAACACCCCCATTTCTCTAGCTAGCCCACAGACTACTAGCCCTAACTACCTAACTAACCAGTCCCCCAACCCCCTCCCCACCCGTGATACATACTTGTCTTGTCCTGGAGATCACTTTCATCGGTGCCACTGTCTCCTCTTCTGCCCGCATCTGCGCAATAGAGCCGTTCTATTGCGCATGCATGGTAGGCCCGCTGCTTCCATTCACTTCTGCCGGCGTTCTGTTGCGCAGGCGCCGGCTCCCTTGTGAAGGAAGTAATGCTCAGCAGAAGAATAGGACATGAAGAGTGGTGAGTATGATGGGGACAGGGGGGTGAAGAGTATTGGAGACGTTCCGTTTCCGGAAACTGAACACCGGGAAATCAGAAAATGTGCCTGGAGCGGTCACATGAGCACATATATAGGTAAATATAAAGGGAGTAAATTAGAAGTTAGGCTGGGCGAGGGGGTTTAGCTTAGTGTTAAAATTTTAGTTTATGCCGGACAACCCCTTTAAGCCAATTTTAGACTGAAATCGGTGGAGAGAAAAGTCCTCCTTGCAGGACTTCTCTCCACAATTTTAAGCAGATTCTGCAGCAGAGACTCCAACGCAGGTGAGAATCCAGCCTGAGACTCAGTAGTGTGAAAGCAGCCTTAGGCTATGGCCCAGCGTAACAAACATTGCTGAATTGAAATTTTGATGCTTTTTTCTCTGCTTTTTATTTTACCCTATTAAGTCTAAATAGAAATGTATGGTATTTGAAAAGCAGCTTTTTTTGCACAATGTGTGGATAAGATTAATCAAAATCTCATTCACTTCGCTGGTACTGTAAAGTGCAGCTTTTTTTTTCCGCTGCATTGTCACAACGTGGGGCCATAGCTTTAGAGAGTTTCTGATCTGAAGACTAAAGTGTCTACAACTGTCCATACCCAATCGATAATTGGTGACTGATCCCTCTAACCATCTTGTATGTTTGGATCCTCCTGAACCTCCCCAATAGCAGATGTGGGGAGAGAAGGATTGGGCAGTTAGATTTCAACTAGTCTCATCATTCAGCACCATCCTAAGTGACAGATCTAATTTATTTAAGAGATATACACCCCAACCCAGACACACATCCATACTACTGTACTGTAACATCACATGGTATTTTATGCAGGACAAAAAAAAAATAAATAAAAAAATAAAAAAGAAAAAGACACATCAGATGATTAGAGGAAAATGTATGGATTACTGCACATGACTAGCAACCACGAAGAATTAAACTAAGCAACTACCGAAATATTGCTTTGTAGTACCTAGATTTGTCCATACATTTACTGTGCTCTAATAATGTAATGAAATTGCATCAACGTGTATGTACCCTAAATCCAAAACATCTTCAGCTAGCATAATTTACCATCCAGATATCAGTAATAAATGTATTCTGTCACTGGAGTTTGCTTTCTGCACATAAAGTAGATTGAATTACATTGTACAGTTTTGTAGGACTCTCACACATTTGTTCATAGAGTATCATATTTTACTACTGCAAAGGTATAGAATAACAAAATATGAAGATGCCAGGATTCATCTCGCCTGCACCTCTCTCTACTTCTGCCTCTGACATCATTGGCAGTGTGTGCTTCTCTTGGTTTCCACAAAAAGACAATCACTGCAGATCTAAGGCACTTTTTGGGCCACTCCATAAGCCATTTTATCCCACAAAATTTTTCACAAAACTTTTTCAAGTTCATACGACTTGTTGAATAAAAGGAGAAAGTAGAGAGGTTGCCCCCCCCCCCACCCCCAACAAAAATATATAGAAAGTACCCAGCAGGATACGGGAAATTTTAAACAGCCATACTTGTCTTTCTCTAATCCCCTGCCACTGTGGTCCTGACAGTGCCTGGTTCCCCCTCTGGTCCTTGCTGCCTGCTGTCTCCCCACACACTAAGTGCCTGAGGATGCCCACTCAGCCAATCACTGGCCACAGTGGTAACATGCCAACAATGATGGACCGCATTTATAAGCTTTTCCAGCGTTGCTTTTACGCAATGTGAGGCCTTAGCCTAAGGTCCCTGCCACTATATGTTTCCCTTCTAGCTAATTTATAGTTCACTTTTGTTACTAAGGAAGTCCGCTCCTAGATACATTCTATTCAGTCTTACTTATATCAGTGAGTGTAGGGGGCCATCCTTTTCTCTCTTCCCACAGTGAAGGGAAAGAGGAAGGGGTGATTCTCTTCATAGCCATGTTTGCAAACATGTTGCTGTGTACAAAAGGCTGCTACTTTTGGCCATTTGTGTAATTACAGATGGGATATTATTCACAGACAGCAAGCAACCTTACTGATTGTGCTCAAATTGTTTTTTCTTGTGTTTTTATCTGCTTGTTTGCATGTATTTGCCTGTATTTACAGTCCAGTGTTCCTGGATCTCCGAAATAATGGTCACTTAGGCCTTTCTCACGTATTTGTTTGCAATTATATAGTTTTGTATAGAATGGCAGGACATTTTCAGCAACAGGTGGGGGGTGCAGCCTGCTCTTTATTGTACAGGCCCCTAGCTGAGAGACAGTCATTATCTGCGGGGAAAAAAACTGATAGGACACCATGTATGAAGGCTTATACAGTCATAGAACAGGCTGCCCAGCAAGACCCTGCAACTTTTCATTTAAACTCTGGTACCCTTTAAGACACGAGGAAGTAAAGAGTAGCGGAGGACCAGAGAGAGACACATGAGCTTGACATTACTTATGTACAGTCATGGCCAAAAATTTTTAGAATGACACAAAAATTATATTTTCACATGATCTGCTGCCCTCTGGTTTTTATGTGTGTTTGTCAGATGTTTTTATCACATACAGAAATATAATTGCATTCATATTATGAGTAACAGAAGCTTATATTGACAGTTAGAATGAGTTAATGCAGCAAGTCAATATTTGCAGTGTTGACCCTTCTTCTTCAGGACCTCTGCAATTCTCCCTGGCATGCTCTCAATCAACTTCTGGACCAAATCCTGACTGATAGCAGTCCATTCTTGCAGAATCAATGCTTTAATTTTGTCTGAATTTGTTGGTTTTTGTTTGTCCACCTGTCTCTTGATGATTGACCACAAGTTCTCAATGGGATTAAGATCTGGGGA
Source organism: Leptodactylus fallax (assembly GCA_947044405.1). Classification (NCBI taxonomy): domain Eukaryota; kingdom Metazoa; phylum Chordata; class Amphibia; order Anura; family Leptodactylidae; genus Leptodactylus; species Leptodactylus fallax. The sequence goes on along the minus strand of CAMRHE010001053.1, from coordinate 40,880 downwards.
GTTTCCAGGCCATGGACCCAAAATCTCTATGTTTTGTTCCCTGAGCCATTTAGATATCACCTTTGCTTTATGGCAAGGTGCTCCATCATGCTGGAAAAGGCATTGTTGAGCGCCAAACTGCTCTTGGACGGTTGGGAGAAGTTGCTCTTGGAGGACATTCTGGTACCATTCTTTATTCATGGCTGTGTTTTTAGGCAAGACTGTGAGAGAGCCGATTCCCTTGGCTGAGAAGCAACCCCACACATGAATGGTTTCAGGATGCTTTACAGTTGGCATGAGACAAGACTGGTGGTAGCGCTCACCTCTTCTTCTCCGAATAAGCTGTTTTCCAGATGTTCCAAACAATCGAAAAGGGGATTCATCAGAGAAAATGACTTTACCCCAGTCCTCAGCAGTCCACTCCCTGTACCTTTTGCAGAATATCAGTCTGTCCCTGATGTTTTTTCTGGAGAGAAGTGGCTTCTTTGCTGCCCTCCTTGAGACCAGGCCTTGCTCCAAGAGTCTCCGCCTCACAGTGCGTGCAGATGCACTCACACCTGCCTGCTGCCATTCCTCAGCAAGCTCTGCACTGCTGGTAGCCCGATCCCGCAGCTGAAACACTTTTAAGAGACGGTCCTGCCGCTTGCTGGTCTTTCTTGGGCGCCCTGGAGCCTTTTTGGCACCAATGGAACCTCTCTCCTTGAACTTCTCGATGATGCGATAGATTGTTGACTGAGGTGCAATCTTTCTAGCTGCAATACTCTTCCCAGTTAGGCCATTTTTGTGCAGTGCAATGATGACTGCACGTGTTTCTTTAGAGATAACCATGGTTAACAGAAGAGAAACAATGATGGCAAGCACCAGCCTCCTTTTAAAGTGTCCAGTGGTGTCATTCTTACTTAATCATGACAGATTGATCTCCAGCCCTGTCCTCATCAACACCCACACCTGTGTTAATGGAGCAATCACTGAAACGATGTTAGGTGGTCCTTTTAAGGCAGGGCTGCAATGATGTTGAAATGTGTTTTGGGGGATAAAGTTCATTTTCTAGGCAAATATTGACTTTGCAAGTAATTGCTGTTAAGCTGATCACTCTTTATAACATTCTGGAGTATATGCAAATTGCCATTAGAAAAACTGAAGCAGTAGACTTTGTAAAAATTAATATTTGTATCATTCTCAAAACTTTTGGCCATGACTGTACAATACAACCCTCTGCGCACTTTTATTCACATTTCTTTTACCATACAACCCCAGTATTGACAGAAGTAAAATGTTTCTGGTTCCATTATAGGTGTCTGAATCTCATTAATTCCATCAGTATACAAAGTGCAATGTAAATACTACCAATAAAATGCATTTAACAAACTATATTCTCAGAGATTACACAATGCCAGTGGGAGCTGTAATGTATTGACAAAAGCGACAGTGGCGAGAACTGTCACAAATACATGTCCTGATAAATAGCACCTGCCACGGTTCATATAACTGTATACGTAACAGGGATCAACCAATCACAGCACAGCTGCTGAGGAAAATAAAATCTTCACTGTGATAGGTTGCTATTGGTGACAAAGACTGTCTTACAGATTTGACAAATCAGCCCCGATTCTCTCTAAACTTAGAGAGAATCGATCACCCCTTCTAATAAGTAAAAGAAAATACTCGTATTACCCCAGAAATAATTCTTGAGCATCTTTTTCATTGCAACTGTGATACTTTGATGTTACTCTGTTCTCGATCCTGGTAATTTATGAATAAACTGGTCACCTCTAATTGTCACTTTATTCATAAGTTTCCAGGAGGAATAACTATACAATCCAGAGTTGTAAGAATAGATCCCAAGAATTGTTAATTCATAGGGAATAGGAGTATTTACTAAAACATACCTGTAAGGCCAGGTTCACACCTACGCCCAGATTCGGTTTCAGGGATTCTGTCTCAAAATCAGCTTTAAAAACACAGAGAAAAAAGTCCTGCAAGCAGGGCTTTTCTCTCTACATTTTTCGGGCAGACACCCAGCAGACCCCATTATAGTCAATGGGGTAAGCAGGTAACCGCTTCGTAAGCAGATTGGGTTTCTGCAGAAATCCCAGCGCAAGTGTGAACCTAGAGTCAGAAGTAACACCCATATTGATCTAGGGGTGTAGAGAAACTGACAGGTTTTCTATTCTAACTTACAAGACAAGATGATAAACTTTATGCATAAGGCCTGCTCCAGAATATCAACCACTAGGGACACAAATAGCAAGTGCCTTTAGTTTTGTCTTATTTCTACCATTAACAACAAAATCCCTGAAGCATATACCTTTTTATAATAAAGTCTAAGTTATACTACATGTACTATGTTGTGAACCCATTAAAGGCCTCATTCCGAGGGGCATATAACATCCAGACACCAGCACTATATGCCATATGATCAGCAGAATCTTTGGGTAGAATACAGATGGTTGATTAAGAGTAAATGAAAGAAGGCAGAGTCTAGTTGAGGTGGCCACCAGGGTTGTGAAGTCAGTAGGCCAAATGGCCAACAGCCACAGTCAGACAGAAGCACTGAAGCTCAACTAATTCACCAAAAAAGCTAGTGATTGAATTCCTACTAAATATGCAACTAGATATGCATCTAATGACCTATACAATGTCAAAAATTGTAGAATATAATTTAAAATAATCTTTGTGCAACTGCACATCCCTCATAGCCAAAACACCAATATGTGATAGCAATGCTAGAAGCTTTTGATGCAGAACAGATAGCATCTTAAAGCAAACCTGAAACACTGCAAATATAGTGCAATCTGCATGCATAATATTAAAGAGCAGGAGGACCCAAGCAGACCAAAATACCGAATCTCTCCCAGCAAAACTGTAACACCATGTTTTAATCTGTCCGCCTAAGGTCTTGCATGCAGGACTTCTCTTGGGTGAAGTAATGTAAAACATAGCAAACGACAGAACCCATTACATGGTGCCTCAGGAACCATTGGAGTCAGTCAATAGATGGATCTGTCTTCACTGTTCAGTTCTAAATGAACTAGCAAATCTCATTTATATATCTGTTTATTCAAAACTTTGCTTTGAAATGTGCGGTCCTAGTCACTGATTGACAGCTACCTGTATGCACAGTTAAAGGGGTTATCCAGCTTCCAAAAATCATCTATAGATACATCCACAGCAGTGCAAAATACTCACTGTTTCCTTGTGCACCCTTTACTTGGCATTATTTTATTTGCTTCTCTTTATATCACTGCTATATACATTTAGAGAATCTATAAACAAACTACACTTCCCATGGTTCATGTGCCTGTTCTCACTGTGTACCCCTCCAATGAAATCACAGTTAATAAATCACTCCCACATCCAAGGTCACATGCTGTTGCGATGTTTCATTTGCAAGCTCACCCCTCCCCTGTGAGCAGAAAACACAGATATTGAGAGCAGGCAGATGAATCATGGGAAATGTAGTCTGTCCACAGATTCACTGCATGTAAATAACAGTGATAAAAGGAGCTGCAAGTAAAATAGAGCCAAGCAAAAGCTGCACAAGGGAACAGTAAAACTTTAGCACTGCTATGCATTTATTTGCTGATAGTTTTGGAAGCTGGATAAACCTTTTAAAGAAGGATGGCTGTCAAGTCACTAAGTAGGCCCACCCACTGGACTCCTAATCCCAGAATGATTAAGGCTTTAAATAAACTTGTTACATGTTATACTTAAAGGGGTTTTCCAGACTCAAAATGATTTTTCATACTAACTATCCATGGGATACGTCATCAGTATGTGATCTGTGAGGGTCCAACATCCATACCACTCATAGATCAGCTGTTCCGGCAGCCTCTGGGTGCTGGAAGTTACAGCATTAGACGGAGTGCGTGCAGCTTTTTCTATTCAAGTAATAGGAGCAGAGACGCAGTTCCCTGGTACCACCACTATACAGTAAAGGGGGCTTCTGCACCACTCCTATTACATGAATAGGAGCAGCTACATGCACTCCCAGTCTACAGTCATGGCCAAAAGTTTTGAGAATGATACAAATATTAATTTTTACAAAGTCTACTGCTTCAGTTTTTCTAATGGCAATTTGCATATACTCCAGAATGCTATAAAGAGTGATCAGCTTAACAGCAATTACTTGCAAAGTCAATATTTGCCTAGAAAATGAACTTTATCCCCCAAAACACATTTCAACATCATTGCAGCCCTGCCTTAAAAGGACCACCTAACATCGTTTCAGTGATTGCTCCATTAACACAGGTGTGAGTGTTGATGAGGACAGGGCTGGAGATCAAACTGTCATGATTAAGTAAGAATGACACCACTGGACACTTTAAAAGGAGGCTGGTGCTTGCCATCATTGTTTCTCTTCTGTTAACCATGGTTATCTCTAGAGAAACACGTGCAGTCATCATTGCACTGCACAAAAATGGCCTAACTGGGAAGAGTATTGCAGCTAGAAAGATTGCACCTCAGTCAACAATCTATCGCATCATCAAGAACTTCAAGGAGAGAGGTTCCATTGGTGCCAAAAAGGCTCCAGGGCGCCCAAGAAAGACCAGCAAGCGGCAGGACCGTCTCTTAAAAGTCTTTCAGCTGCGGGATCGGGCTACCAGCAGTGCAGAGCTTGCTGAGGAATGGCAGCAGGCAGGTGTGAGTGCATCTGCACGCACTGTGAGGCGGAGACTTTTGGAGCAAGGCCTGGTCTCAAGGAGGGCAGCAAAGAAGCCACTTCTCTCCAGAAAAAACATCAGGGACAGACTGATATTCTGCAAAAGGTACAGGGAATGGACTGCTGAGGACTGGGGTAAAGTCATTTTCTCTGATGAATCCCCTTTTCGATTGTTTGGAACATCTGGAAAACAGCTTATTCGGAGAAGAAGAGGTGAGCGCTACCACCAGTCTTGTCTCATGCCAACTGTAAAGCATCCTGAAACCATTCATGTGTGGGGTTGCTTCTCAGCCAAGGGAATCGGCTCTCTCACAGTCTTGCCTAAAAACACAGCCATGAATAAAGAATGGTACCAGAATGTCCTCCAAGAGCAACTTCTCCCAACCGTCCAAGAGCAGTTTGGCGCTCAACAATGCCTTTTCCAGCATGATGGAGCACCTTGCCATAAAGCAAAGGTGATATCTAAATGGCTCAGGGAACAAAACATAGAGATTTTGGGTCCATGGCCTGGAAACTCCCCAGATCTTAATCCCATTGAGAACTTGTGGTCAATCATCAAGAGACAGGTGGACAAACAAAAACCAACAAATTCAGACAAAATTAAAGCATTGATTCTGCAAGAATGGACTGCTATCAGTCAGGATTTGGTCCAGAAGTTGATTGAGAGCATGCCAGGGAGAATTGCAGAGGTCCTGAAGAAGAAGGGTCAACACTGCAAATATTGACTTGCTGCATTAACTCATTCTGTCAATATAAGCTTCTGTTACTCATAATATGAATGCAATTATATTTCTGTATGTGTTAAAAACATCTGACAAACACACATAAAAACCAGAGGGCAGCAGATCATGTGAAAATATAATATTTGTGTCATTCTCAAAACTTTTGGCCATGACTATACTGCTGCAACTTCTGGTGTCTGGAGGCTGTCGTAACAGCTGATCTGTACTGGGTCCAGGTTTCAGACCTCCGCAGGTCACATACTGATGAACTACCCTGTGGGAAAGTCATCAGTTTGAAAAATCATTTTGAAGCCAAAAAGCCCTTAGGATAAGACCCCACATTGCGGAAAACCTGCTTCTGTTGCAGATTTTGCTGTTTTTTTTTGGTTTTTTGTAAGCCAAAAGGTAGGAGTGGATTTAACTGAAGGTAAAAGTATATATGGTTCTTTTATATTTCATAATCCTTTTCAAGCAACTGTCATCTTTGGCTCAAAACAATGCAGAAAAAAGCATTTCCGTAACATGGGATCTTAGCCTTTAATCTTTCCCCACAAAATGTATCAGTCTGTCCAGCTCCCCCTACACTATGCTGCCTGCGCTTTGCATTGAATATTCATTATGACAGGTTCACTTCAAATAGGCTATGCCAGTCATCAGACTGTTGAATGAACAAGCAGCATATAGTCTCTTCATTTCACATGGTTATCCAGCAGCAAACACTTTAGTCACGGAGACAGAATTTGGCTGGCCACACACACTAGAAACCCAACCACCAAAGTGGCCAATTTTGACAGGTTTATAGCCTATGAGCTCATGGTTTTAATTTTTAAAATTAGCAGCACCTGTCTGGTAAAAATAGGTCTCCATAGTTGGAATATAAGATCCAATACGGTCATGTGTTTGGTGGATCAATGAGTGATAGAAAGTGAATTGCATTTTGTCTATCAAACGTGAAAGGCCTGTTTAACACAAGATGCAAAATTATATTAGGTCTTAGCTTGTAGGTTCCATTTTCTACAAAAGCTCCAATTTGGAGCCATAATTATTAATACTAGGGAATTGAATCATCAAAAAGCCGCCATATAAACCTTTATAATTTGGATCATGGGGCATTTCTATTCCTCATAACTGCAAAAGCAGAATTACCATTTGTGGGGTGTAGGGCTGGACCTGTGAATGAAGCCAGCACGGGGATGTTGGCTGCCAGTTCCTTACAACAACTCTAAGCTCCAACCATTTACTGGATAGATGACCCCCCTTTTGTCACTGTAATAGCTACTATTAAAGGTTATGACCCAGGATCCCAACAGGAACCAGAGAAGATGTGCGTCCACTGACCTCCATTACCATGACTCAAATGGAAAAGGCACCAGTAATGTTATGGCTGCCTTGGTTACCAAGCTCCTCAGATCTGTCAATCCATTGATTAGATTAAATATACAGACAGATGCATTGCACTCAAGGTTCAGCTGTGTACACACTGCACTATGTTCTTGTGTCTTTCCCTATCAGATCTCCTTCAGCACTATATAAATCAGGTATCAAACAACCAAAGCATCCAAACGCAGGAATAGTAGTCAGATCTCACATCTATTTATTGTAAACAAATTCAAAACAATGTAACGTGACCGCTATCACTGTCTGTGCCCGCCATGTGCAATCAGCTGTGCCAGCCCTATATTCTACTGCCTGTGCCATAGGCCTGCAACGTCACTTACCTATTAAGAGTACAAATGACCATCTCCACCCTTCTCTTATACCTGACCAGAGTCAATATAGATAAAGGAGATATAAAACGAGACAACACATATATTGCAGCTGTCTAAACACAAGCTTGGAACTTGCAGGAGAGCAATGGACTACTGGGAATAACACATCACCCTAAATACAAGACAGCATAGTACCTGGCGGTGGGCGAGGGAACGTGTTATCATAAGAATGATGTAGCCCCAATGACTAAACATATCAACAAGAGCGAGCCTTCACAACAGCTGACATTACAGCTATCAGAATGGGGAAATTGACAAGAGGAGGAGTGAGGGGGAGGAATTGACAAGGTGGGGGGAGCCTGATCTCAGCAAACACAGCCCAAAAAAGAATTGTAAATGGTGCAGAGCTTTCCCATATGCCCTTCAAGCCACCCGAGGACAAGACCAGCGCAAAATGCCACAAAGCAGAGCCAGATAGCCAATGATTGGGAGATGTGTACAGACCATAAACAAGTATACAGTGTGCTTCATACACACATACAAACACTGTATACAGCTGTGTGCAGGACCTGCAGATCATGCTATAGAAACTGAGCAGTCAGTCTAAAGGAGCAGCACTGGGGGCCCCAGATGTGGAGCTAGCATGCTCCTGAATATGCACATTCATGTGGGGGCCTAGGAGGATGAGCAATGATGTGATGATGGAGGAAGGTGCAGGCTCCTGTAGTAGCTGGATGCTATACACTCACGGGGGAGGGGGAGGGCCTCCTGCAGGACATGATGACAATGCCAGCAATAAATAGTACTCATCACTAGTCACCTTGCAGAGCTGGAAGTGCTCGGACTGGAGCGTCTCTGGGATGTCTACCTCCCTGTTCCCGGGCTGAGATGAAGCAGACGATGAAGAGGAGGAGGACGCGGCCGTCAGGCCATCCAGCACCTTCCTGAATTCCTTAAATTTCCACATGGTCACCGCTTCCCTTCTCTGCCTCTGGTTCCACCACCTTCTCCTCCACCACCACCTCCTCCTCCTCCAGATCCCTCTCTCCTCTCACCCCCCACCTTTCCTCTCCTCCTCCTCCCCCCTTCTTCTTTCTCTGGTGCTGTGGCTGATGGGCACCCCACACGCAGAAGGGTCCTGGCCCCTGGGGCTGGGGGGAGGAAAGGGGTCGGCTGCAGGTGATCTGTGTGGAGAGGAGGGACAGCTAGGGCTACTGAGGAGGGGGCTTCTCCTGATGCTTATCGTGTTCTCCAGACGAGACAACCCCTGACCGAGAAGAAGCAGGCTGGGAGAGGAAATAATCCACGGCTAGTGCCTGTCATGTATATATCCCACAGTGCGGCACCCAGGAGGAGTGAGCAGAGGTGTCAGCCTGGGTGCTGTGAACGAGGATCCCTGTCTCCTGCCTGTGCTGCACTGGAAGTGACAGCCGCTGCCACCAGCTCCTCTTCCCTCCCCTTCCTTCCTCTCTTCTCCGGCTACTCCCCTCCCCTTCCCTCACTGTCACATTTTCCTGTTTGTCAGCGTTGCTGTTGCCTCCATGTTAGCGCTAGTCCTGGCTTCTGTCTGTGTAATGGGTTGCTCCAGTAAAATGACGGCTCGGCTGCCTGTACTGCTGCAGTTCCGCGTCCTCCAGTGTCTTCGGCTACACCTGCCGCCTGTGTGTTCAGTCAGCCAGTATTAAGCCCCGCCCAGTCCCTCCTGTCAGTGCTCGCTGTGCCCGCCCCTTACTTTCCCGCCTCCCTGTCATGTCCATCCTGTCACCTGTGCATGTTCTTATCTTATTAGTCCTCTTATGTCTTCCCATAAACCTATGACCCAAGTAGTGAAGATGTTTGCCCCCTGACAGCATTGGTACATGTACCATGGCTGTAGTACCACCAATACCCTATGACATAAAAGTATGATGTCACTTCATTTTCACAAACCATTTTCTTTCCACCTTATACTGTGATGTAGACATTTCCCAGCTATTATTTGTGTCATTTTTTTTTTATAAAACTCTAGTGAGTACATTAATAAATATATCATATTATGTGCAACTCTCACCCGGTGTCAATGAAGAAAAAAGCAGCTTCACTCATTATTGTATTTCCTTTTTTTAGGCTGGGTTTACACAACGCTTTATTACCAAAAAAATAGGGTAAACTCAGCCTTCTGAGTAGCACACGTCTACTATGGCACAATAAACCAGAGGTTTTCATTCTAGTGCCTGTTATACAGGTGACATGTATAGTATATTATGTATAGTAAGGGTGGGTTCACACTTGCGCTTGAGTCCGTCCACTGCCAATCCGAGTGAAAATCTCGGGAAACAGGATAGGCATCGGATACCAACAGGTTAGCGATGCATTGGTTAAAAACCCATTCATTTGAATGGGTTTTTAAAGCAATGAGCGGGTGTGCGCTTACACCCTCTGCGCTACAAATCCTTTTTTTTTCAACAGAAACAAAGTCGGACATGCAGGACTTCGTGTCCGACGAAAAAAAAACGGCTTCGCAGCGCAGAGGGTGTAAGTGCACACCCACGCATTGCTTTAAAAACCCATTCAAATGAATGGGTTTTTAACCAATGCGTCGCTAACCTGTCGGTATCCGATGCCTATCCTGTTTCCCGAGATTTTCACTCGGATTGGCAGCGGACGGACTCAAGCGCAGGTGTGAACCCACCCTAACATGAGCTACACATTACTAGTTATAAGCTGCCTGCAGTACTTCACTAGGGCTACATGCACACTACCGTTATTAGACAGCGCATGGATGATGTCTATGTACCTCCACATCCCAATTCACTTCCTTCAGTGTGCCCAGTACAGGACCTGAGTTTTGCCCCAGACTCACAGCCCCATGATAATACACAGGTGTGTTATGGGGCCATTAGAATTCAATGGGGCACATTTATTAAGCTACTTTTGACTTTTTTTGGCGTAAAAAGGGGCAAAGTGCACATGGCCTAAAAAGCACATGGCATCTAAACTAACTAACGTGCACAACATTTAATAAGGAGCTGCTCCTACATCATAAATAAGCACCACAGTAAAACTAGTCTAAAAAAGGCACACCTGTGAAAAGTATGGCCAAAAAGGGGCAGATGATAAATAATCCCCAATGGGTCAGTGTGTTAGCCATGAAAAACATAGCTAGTATGCAGACAATGCACATGTTCGTGTGCATAGAGCCAAGGCTGAAGAACTGCATGCAGTTTCTAATTGCAATAATAAATAGCACATGTAGTTATCCATTTCACCTGTAGGTTTGGGACCAGAGGTTTTCAATTTAACCACCTGTCACATTGAGGCTAAGGCCCCACTAAGCAAATTGCTACGGAAAAGAGTGTGGTGGAAACGCATCACTGGTTTTTCCACAGCGTCACCCAGTTTTCCTCTGTGGACTTTCTGCCTCTATTATACCTATACTGAAAACTCCAGCGTTAATGTAGGTATAATAGACATGCTGCGATTTACAAAAACACAAACATTTTTAAAATAGCAGCATTTCTGCTGCAGATTTTTTTCTGCAATGTGTAGATGGAATTAGGCAGAATCCCATCCACTTTGCAGTTAATGTAAAACGCAGCATTTTTTTGCCACTGAATTTCTGTAAGTGGGGTTCTGGTCTAAAATTGGAAAAACCCTCCCAGTTTTGAATTTAAGACTGCAATGAATATTACTGGCATATAACTCAGGTGCCTTATGTACATTTTAACCCTTTATTGATCTAACACATTTTAGCCTTAAACCAGTATCCCTCTCTGCATTCCTATTTTCATAACTTTTTACATTTTATTCCAATGTAACTCTACAAGATCTTTGTATTTTGTTGGTACATAAGACTTTTGGATCAGTTTTTATTACTCTTTTCCTTTTTAAGGCCAGGGCCCCATGTCGCGAAAAAGATAAAAAATGGCTGCTGTGGAAATGCTGCGGCAAAAAATGTGGCATTTTACAGTACCTGCAAAGTGGATGGGATTCTAGCTAATCCCATCCACACATTGCAGAACAATATCTGCAGCGGAATGCTGTGATTTAAAAAAACGTTGCGTTTTTGTAAAATGCAGCATATCAATTATACCTACGGAAACGCATTTTCCGTATAGGTATAATAGGAACAGAAAGTCCGCAGAGGGAAACTGTGCAGACTCTTTGTGGAAATAGTCTATTTTTACTTTTTTCTGTGATCACCATTGACCACATCATCTAAGGCAGGGGTGTCAAACTCATTTTCACTGAGGTCCGCATCAGCTTCATGGATGTCTTCAAAGGGCCATTAGTAATTCTGAGACCGATTAAAAAAGAAGCCCCCAGTTCATGTCATGAAGCGCAGCCTGAGAATATTGTTTTGGGTCACTTCATGGCAAATGCGGCCCTTGGATGCTGCAGGTGACAAAACACAAGCCTTGTGTTTGACACCTGTGATCTAAGGGGTTAAATAGCAAGTATGCTTTCTGAATAATAATGAACAAACCTTCATGGAACCCCTTCCCCTGGGGTCATCTGAAGTGACTGGGACAAGAGAATAAAAACATCATTCTCTTTTCCCCATTTTTTGAGCCAAAGCCAGGGGTAGATTGAGCAGAAGGGAGAATTATATATTTCCCATTTCTCTTGTAGCCATTCTTGGCTTTGGCTAAAAAAAAACGCAGCAAAATCTGCAACAAAAAAAGTTACGTTTCCGCAATGTGGGGCCTCAGCCTTGAAGTGACTTCTTCCTTTTCAGTCTCCCTAAACGTATCCAGATTGACGTAAACTGTAATGCACTGTGCTCAAATCCTGAGCTGGATTCGTTCAGAACTGTGTGTGGGGGTGGGATTTAAAGGTGTTTCCAGCCCCAAATAATTTTTTCATACTGATCCATCAACTGTGCTAGCTGGAAGGTGCTAGTGGACAGGAGCTTGTATAACCCCTCTCCTATAGCAATTCCTTGGAAGCAACTCTATGTAGTAGATGGGTCTGCTGTGCCACACCTGTTACTTGCAATGGAACAGTGCTGGAAGTGTTCACCGTCCACTAGCAGCTCCAGGCACCCAGAGGCTGCTGCAACAGCTGATCTGTGCATGATCCAGGTGTTAGACTCCAACAGAGGTCAGACCCTAACAGACCCCATACTGAGGCTAGATGCACACGACTAAGTTTCAAAATGGATGTGAAAAATATCAATTTTTCAGGGCCAATTTGCACCCAAGGGGCACCCTTTTTCACGGATGTCCATACGTTTCAGTGTATAGAGGGATCAGTGAAAAAAGCCTAAAATAGGACATGACCCATATTTTTCACTAACCATCAAAATAACGGTCATGAGTATAGTCCCAATTCACTGCCAGTGAAATTAATGCTGCCGTGTGACATCCATTAAAAAAGCGGACATCACACGGCCAGTTTTCACTGTCATGTAAATGTAGTCTTATGTCCTGTGGATAGGTTATCAGTATGAAAAAAAGGATTTGAGCCAGAAAACCCCTTTTTTGGCCACTAACATACAGGTGAAATGCCTACTACCTTGTGCTTATCATTACAGTCTGAATGCAGTTCTTAAAGAGGACCTTTCATGTACTCAGGCACATGAGATTTTATATACCGCTAGATAGCCCTGTACTGTCAGAGGGGGCGTTCCTTACAGCCCAGCGATGACGCTGAGCTGTGAGGAACGCCTCCCCCCCCCACCCAGTACAAGTCTATGGACGAGTACTGTCAGGGAGGACGTTCCTCACAGCCCAGCTAGACTGTCAGAAACGCCCTTCTGACAGTGGACAGGGAATCTAAGACAACCAATAGCTCCAGCCCCGGGGCACATAACGGGAAAGCCGACACTGCGGTGAATTCAGTGCACTGTCGGCTTTATAGCGGTATGTAAAACCGCCCAGAGCCAGCAGTGGGTGCACCTAATATATGACGAGGAACAACTTCTGCTCATAGCTGTTGTACATTTCTCAGATTTCTGGTGTAAATTATGATAAATGTGGTTGGTACCATGGCCCCGCCCTCTGTGTCCTTGCCATTTCCCCTTTTTGGTGGAAGAGGCGAATACAGTGCAGAAGTAAAAAAAAAAGTAAAAATTCAAGTTTTTGCAAAGAGATTGTAATTTTTTATGCCTTGTTTGACAGTCTATTTCTCATTACTTACCTCTTTAACAGCAAAACTTCAGAATTCGGCTGTGTTCACACAATGGGGCAAATTTATTAAGATTCTTTTCTCAACAAACGGCCTGACTGGCACAGGGACCAAGAGATTTTTATCTATTTGTCATCCCTGCGCCAAAATGGAAATCTATGCCAGTTATGAAAAGGCGTAAATTTCCGTTGTAATTCAAGCCAGAAAACTGGTATCGGTTATAATAAATCTGTGTATTGGGGCTTGAGGTGCACATTTGGCACAAGAAAGTGCCTTGTGCCAAACTTCCACCTTAATATCATCCCACTACCCCTGGCATAGAGTGATTGCTGAATTTGCTCCAGTGTATTTTTGCCAAAAACGCATGCATTTTGATATAAAAACTTAATCTGTTTTTTTGGCATAAATGCTCCATGTGAACCCAGCTTAATAAGAAATTACTGCAATTAATGTGATTCACTTACCAAGACCTTATTCACACGTCCACATATTTTTTTTACTTATGGATCACACCAATGAAAGTCTGTGGGAACACTGAGGCCAATCAGCAGCTTCAGCAGAACTCCGGAAAAGACCCAGGAGATGCTGTCTGGGCGGAAGAACTGGGACACGCCAAGAGGACACCGGAGCATTGGGGACAGGTGAGTATGAATTTTTTTTTATTTTTTTTTCAATGCTCCCCGCTGATTTAAAAGTTAAAAGGGTTGTCCATTTTTGCCTGGACAACCCCTTTACTTGCACTTTTTTGTGGTCTTTTTCTGCCCTGTGCTTTATTAATGATGCATTTGCGCCTTTGTTGTCCAGATGTTATGCTGCCCTCACTACTTTTGTGTTTTGTTAGGCCTAAGTAAAGATCCTTTTCACTCTGTGTTTATGTTTTGCGCATAAATACATGAGCAGCATAAAAAAACCCCTATCAAATCAGACAGCATTAAAAAGGGGGAAGAGCACATAGCTTATAAAGGTGCGTCTAAATTAAATAATACATGTGCACAACATGTAACAAGGAGGTGCGCCTACATCATTATTAGACACCACAGTAACCCCATATTCAAACGACCAAATTTCACCCATGAAACTCGGTCTGTACGCTTTACGATTTATGGGCCTGAACAATATCGTGGGAGAGGGACTCCTAGCAGTAAAGTTATCTATGATAACATACAAGGCATAAAAAGGTAGCAATTTTTGTGCAAATCCATTGAAACTTTTTTAAAATAATGCCTCCTTTGCCACTTCCCTGAAAAGAGGACAGGGTGAGCAGGGGGTGAGGCTATTGGCCCTGCCAGATTTAACAACTTTTACACCAGTAAATTGGTTTAAGTAATGCAGGAAAGGTATGCCAGGTATGAGCTGGCGTACATTTCCTTTCCAGGCACATGGCCTGACGTAGAGTGCGTGTCATTTATGAGGAAGCATGCATCTCGTCATAAATGAGGCACACACTCCACCAACTCCAGGGTTATGAAAACTGATGTTAATAATGCTAGTCTTCATAAATGTTCGCCATTGTGTTTGGGGCCAGTAATTGGAGCTATTAGGCCCCTTGTAGAAGACCATGTGTATTTTGCGGACTGCAAAATACTGTTCAGTATTCAGTTGCGGACCGTGTGTCTTCAGCATCAGTGCTGTATGTCTGCAAAAACGGACAATATTGCTTCTGTATGTCATCCATATTTGCAGATCCACAAATACAGATGACACACTGAAGCAAAAAAAGCTCTGTGGGTAGCCAGGTAACTGTTCCACAAATACAGATGACCCGGAATACATCCGTGTGCCATCTTTGGTTTTTACTTTCCCATAGGCTTCTATGGGTGAGTAGGTGCTGCAAACACTGAGCAGAATAGGATCTTCTCTGAGTTTTGCGGCACAGATCCATGGATTATACGGTAGTGTGCTTGGGCCCATAGGAAATGAATGAGTCAGTGTGCTATCCAGGAAAAACACAGATAGCACACTGAAATAGCACACGGTTGTCTGCAGGGGGCCTTATACTGCATATTTATATTACCAATCAGGGGCGTAATTACCGGGGTATCAGCAGATGCGGCTGCCACAGGGCACGGGACATTATGCGACCCGGTGGGCCCCTGATGTTTTATTTATTTATTTTAATATGCCATTACATAATGGGCCCTATTTACTTACCGATCCCCTCTCCTGTTCACGGCCGCCTTCACTTCCCATTCTGCGGAAGCGGAGGCGTCTGTGAGCAGGAGCAGGGATCGGTAAGTGAGGCTGCGGACCTGCGAACCCCACAAACACTGCTATCATTTTACTCTGGGGTCTTTTAAGACCCCCGAGTATAATGATCAGAGGGCCAGGGGAGGTGAGGGAACAACATTACTTACCCCTCCTGTGCTCCGGCAGGCTACGAGCCTGTTTGGTGACGTCCCAGACGTCATGTGGGCCGGGTCTGCGTCATTATGCGTCGCGACGCAGGCCTGGCTCAGTGACGTCTGTACCAACATTGAAGATGGCCGAAAACAGCGGGGAGTGCATTAGAGCCAGGGAGAGGTACAGTAAGTAACACTGTTTTTTATGTTTGTATTCTCCCCTGGGTCTCCGATCATTATACTCTGGGTCTGAAAAGACCCCAGAGTATACTAATTGTACATGAGTGGTCCACAATGGGGCATAATAGTGTGTGCAGGGGCCACTATGGGGCATAATAGTGTGTGCAAAGGCCACTATGGGGCACAATAGTGTGTGCAGGGGCCACTATGGGGCATAACAGTGTGTGCAGGGCCCACTATCAGGCATAATAGTGTATGTTGGGCCCACTATGGTGCATAATAGTGTGTGCAGGAATGCGGTTTGTTCGGGGGGGCTCCCATGACCAACCTTGAAAAAGGACTAAAGGACCATGAATGGGGGACCATGCAGCCTCCGCATGACCTGTTTTTATCCTTTTCAACATTTCCCCCTACCCTTATGTTCCTTTCTTTTTCTACTTATCCACCCTTTTTTATTCTTATTTTTTATTATTCTATTAAGGTATGGGGAGTTTGAATGTAAACCACTTGGGGGCGGGAAGTGCAAAATCAGATGGTAAATTGGTTGGGAATGTTTGTTATCATTTTCCCTGTTTGTTTTGAAAGGGTGGGGGAATCGTTAACTGTTTCTATGATGTTGAGAATGGATACTGTCTTGTGCTTTCTCGTGAAGCTGCCAGCATGACTGTTTGGGCTATTGTGTTGCAAGTAAATTTATGCAATCCTAGTTTTCCCTATACAGTGAGGAAAAAAAAGTATTTAGTCAGCCACCAATGTGCAAGTTCTCCCACGTAAAAAGATGAGAGAGGCCTGTAATTGACATCATAGGTAGACCTCAACTATGAGAGACAAAATGAGAAAACATATCTAGAAAATCACATTGTCTGATTTTTTAAGAATTTATTTGCAAATTATGGTGGAAAATAAGTATTTGGTCACCTACAAACAGCAAGATTTCTGGCTCTCACAGACCTGTAACTTCTTCTTTAAGAGGCTCCTCTGTCCTACACTCATTACCTATAGTAATGGCACCTGTTTGAAATTGTTATCAGTATAAAAGACACCTGTCCACAACCTCAAACAGTCACACTCCAAATTCCACTATGGTGAAGACCAAAGAGCTGTGGAAGGACACCAGAAACAAAATGGTAGACCTGCACCAGGCTGGAAAGAGTGAATCTGCAATAGGTAAGCAGCTTGGTGTGAAGAAATCAACTGTGGGAGCAATAATTAGAAAATGGAAGACATACAAGACCACTGATAATCTCCCTCCATCAGGGGCTCCACGCAAGATCTCACCCTGTGGGGTCAAAATGATCACAAGAACGGTGAGCAAAAATCCCAGAACCACACAGGGGAACCTAGTTAATGACCTGCAGAAAGCTTGGACTACCGTAACAAAGGCTACCGTCAGTAACAAACTATGCCGCCAGAAACTCAGATCCTGCAGTGCCAGACGTGTCCCCCTGGTTAAGCCAGTACATATCCGGGCCCATCTGAAGTTTGCTAGAGAGCATTTGGATGTTCCAGAAGAGTATTGGAAGAATGTCATATGGTCAGATACACAACTCGTCATGTTTGGAGGAGAGTGAATGCTGAGTTGCATCCAAAGAACACCATACCTACTGTGAAGCATGGGGGTGGCAACATCATGCTTTGGTGCTGTTTCTCTGCAAAGGGACCAGAACGACTGATCCGTGCACATGAAAGAATGAATGGGGCCATGTATCGTGAGATTTTGAGTGCAAACCTCCTTCCATCAGCAAGGGCATTGAAGATGAAACGTTGGCTGGGTCTTTCAGCATGACAATGATCGCAGGCACACCACCAGTGCAACGAAGGAGTGGCTACGTAAGAAGCATTTCAAGGTCCTGGAGTGGCCTAGCCAGTTTCCAGATCTCAACCCCATAGAAAACCTTTGGAGGGAGTTGAAAGTCCGTGTTGCCCAGCAACAGCCCCAAAACATCACTGCTCTAGAGGAGATCTGCATGAAGGAATGGGCCAACATACCAGCAACAGTGTGTGCCAACCTTGTGAAGACTTACAGAAAACAAAGGATATATAACAAAGTATTGAGATGAACTTTTGTTATTGACCTAGCCCTAAAACGCCGTAGGCTTGGTTACAGATCCTCTTCACATGTAACTGTTGTTACTTTTTTTTAATTTTTATATGAATTAAAAGTTATATTTTATTTAAATTTCTGGATGCTGGAACCTGCTTTTATTCTCTATATTCCTAACATTCTGCTCCAACGAAGTCCGGAGAGTGTTCTCTGCATCCCATGATACATTTTCTATGGAACTAATTTACATATGAATATGGTGAGCCGAAGATTTAATTTTCTTTTATTCAGTATTATATCGTTGAGGTCTACCTATGATGTCAATTACATGCCTCTCTCATCTCTTTAAGTGGGAGAACTTGCACAATTGGTGGCTGACTAAATACTTTTTTTTCCCCACTGTATGTACTGTAATTGTTTCCTCATGTACATAGTACTGATGTAATACTCAGAAGTATTTACTGACGAAGGCATTTTTTTTTTTTTTATTACGACGTTCACCATGTAGGTTAAATAATGCTTCAGTTTTATTGAATAGATTGTTATGGATGTGGAAAATACCAAATATGTATTGTTTTTATTAGTTTTTAGGGTTTTTATACACCATCTCATACATAAATTTGACTTTCAACTATTTAGCATATGATTAGTTATACAGATTCTTGTCATGTAACTGCATTGTTACTGTTTTGCTCCTAAAAATCTAATTTTTATTATTTTCTTAGTATTTTGTTAATCCACCTGATCCCAGGTCTCTTCTACACATTCCCAATATTGGTGCATACTGGTAAACTCACTTTGGTACAAATACAGCTTTTTCTTCAACTCTACCCACAAGTGTTCGATTGAGTTGAGGTCTGCGGACTATGTGGGTCAATCCAGCATTTCTACTTCATTGTCATTGAACTATTCCTTTCGCTAATCTTGTTGTATACTTCGGGTCATTGTCCTACTGGAATACTATGTCGTCCTTTTCATACCCATAGTATTCAAGTGTATGATGTAACTCGTCTTGTAGGATACTCACATATCGCTCAGCACTGAGACCACCATTGATCCTGGTCAAGTATCCAATGCCTTTGGCTGTGAAATAACCCTATATCATCAGGCTTCCTCCACCAAACTTAACAATTCCTTCAATTTCTCGATCCATTAAGCCCCTTTTCCCTTGTGTCATTCAGACCCATTTTCACCCATCAGAACCCATTCTATTGACTTTCATCTCATCTCTCCAAATCACCAGTTTCCAATCTTCTACTGTTCACTTTTCCTATTTATTTGCAATTTCGAGCCGATGCTTCTTATGATGATATTGAAGTCAAGGCTTATTCAACTTTTTTCCATTCCATTCCAGATTTGTGTAACGTGTCAAATGGTGCTTGCATGCACATCTGTGATCTTACTATTACGAAGCATAGGAGCCACCTCCACAGCCATGTTTGTCGGCAGACCTTGTGATGAGTCGACTTGTTGACTACGATATTTTGCTTGGACGCCCACCTCTTGGCTTTTGATTGGATGTACGGTCTTCATTTCGTATTCTTCCAACTGTTATGGCATTCACATAATGCAGTTTGTAAATTTTCTTGGCCGAGAGACCACTACCAATGAGCTGGATGATGCTGTTTCTCTTTTCTAGGGATCCTCGATTTGAACCAGTGAACTTTTGCTTGGGAATCAACCTAATAACACACTCAGCTCTTAGGGAATGTGTATTGCAGTGTATAGAGGAAGTCGGCAGATGCACAGGTTGACTTTCGTTGAACTCGGCAGGATCAACCAAGTATGTGGGCTCCTGGCAACCTGGGGTCACTGGTCAGAACCCCGTCTGCCGAAATTAGCTATTAGCACCCCCCACCAAACTTGCCGCGGGGGAATGGAGGGTGATGGGGTGTATTAAAGTAGCGGAAACCACCTAGATGCCGTGGGCATGTTTGATTGCACCATCTTAGGGGTTACCCCTGCTCCGACTGGGGGGTAATGGAGCAGGTGTTAGCTCTCAGATACAGTTAATGAGCGGGCAGGCGACACAGGATGTAATAGTAAAAAAAATAAATAAAAGGGTTTTACTTGAAAGAGTGAGTGTGTGTCTAAGTAAGTATATTACAAATGTTTAAAAAAATGGATATGGCTTAAAAAAAAAAAAAAAAAAATAGAGGAAACATGTAAAGTAAAGCAGACAGTAATGTACAATTTACATACATATACGATACTGATAAATCATGATTGAGGTCAAAAGAGGAGGATTACTTTAATTCCTTAATAACATGCGCCATAATGCCATAGCGTTAAGGCAATCCACTGTACTATTATGGTAGCATAAAACTCTGCTGTAGTATCCGTGGTCAGAGTTGAGCTCTGATCATAGGTCTTAACCCCAAACATGACTGCAGCATCTAAGGGGTCTTTGTATGTATACTGCCCACCAATTGACACTGCGGCGTGTTCAGGTGTTGCCGATATCTATTAATGGCAGCCTGGGGTCTGATCATCAGATCACTGGTTCAGATCCATTAGTGGGACATCAAGTGTGGTATATCCTAGTGGCGCATTAAATGTAAATAGTAAAAAAATAAAAGTTGAAAAGAGGTACAAAAAATCAATGAGTAAAGCCCAAGAATTGTCCCTTTCCTATATAAAATGAATTATGTAAAATATAAAATTAAAATAAAAACATATATATTTGGTATCACCACAACCATAACAATCTGTACAATAAAATTTAAACATTATTTAGTCTGCAAGGTGAGCATCATGAAAAAAAAGAAAACGCAGGAAGTAATGATTTTTACGCACATGGGGATACTTAACATGTTTGTTTATTTTATTTTGTTTACATTGTGTTTTTAAAATTAAAAGGTGAGGTTTTTTTTACTTTTTATAATTTATTTATGTTTCATACTTTATTTTTATTTCAACTTTTTTTATATATTTTTTTCTCTCCCAATATGGGACTTGAACCTGGTATCTACTGATCCTCAGTACGATGTACTGAAATACATATATCTGCAATAGGGATAGGCCTCCTGGCTGCTATGGCAACCTATCAGACCCTGCAATCTCATCGCGTGGGATCCAAGCGGTGACGGGGGGCGATCTTGCCTTGATAAATTACCCCATTTTGGAAACTATACCCCTCAAGAAATGTATCTAGGGGTACAGTGAGCTTGAAATTAATGCTGATGGTGAAAAGTGAAAATTGCAATTTTTGCAGAAATATATATATATATATATATATATATATATATATATATATATATTTGCATTATAAGTTTTTATTGGTTTTTAATAAACAGTGTGCAAAGAACCATAGAGGTAAGAAGGGAACATAGTGGTAGGATAGGATAAATCAACCTGGAGTCCGCCTAAAAAAAAAAAAAAAAAAAAAATTCATCCAAGCAAAGTCTACGACATGTCGTAGTTTGTGGGAGTTTTAGCGGAGGTAGGTTGTGAATGTCCTGTCATATTTCCAAGCAATAGACTAGGGCCACATGTAGGGTGCTTCCAAAATCAGGAAACAGCATAATAACTAAAGAACTGACTTTTCACAGTGCCATGATATGGGCATGACCTATTGGGCACTGAAATGGCATATATCTGGTAAAATGTCAATTTTGATGTTGTACCATCCACTGAGCTTTCTTTTGGGAAAGCATTTTTGGGATGAATACTGTATGATCACTATACCCCTTAATAATTTTTTTTCAATGGGGCAGTTTCCCAAATGAGATCACTTCTTGGTAGTTTCCACTGCACTGGCACCTTAGGGGCTCTGCAAATGCATCATGGCATCATCATCATCAAATCATCATCAGTATGGGACAGTATGTCGCTGGAAGGTAGGAACATCTAACATCATAGATGTGCAGGTGTGTAAATCCAGCGCACCCATAGACCGAGTTTCACAGGAGAAATGTGGTCGTGTGAATCTAACCACTATTATTCCTAGATTATTTTTGGAGGACCTACATTCTCAGTTTTAAGCTTTTTATTTATGTAATTGAAGAATATTTTAGGGTTATTTTTACTTTTCCTGCCTGAACCTCGCTGTCTCAATCTTTGCCGCCTTTGTTTGTTTTTACACAACTTGTTTTTCTCCTTATAATTATTTAACGCCTCATCACTTCCCACCTGTTCTAGTAGTTTAAATGCTTTATTTTTATCATTTATTGCTCCCCTCACAGTTACAAGTGCATCTCAATAAATTAGAATATCATCAAAAAGTTATTTTTTTTTTAGTAATTCAATTGAAAAAGTGAAACACATATATTATAATGAGTCATTACAAACAGAGTGAACTTTTTCAAGTGTTTATTTATGTTAATGTTGATGATTATGGCTTACAGCCAAGGAAAACCCAAAAGTCGTTATCTCAGAAAATTAGAATAATTAACCCAAAACAGCTGCCAAGGCTTCCTAAGCATTTAAAAAGGTCCCTAAGTCTGGTTCAGTAGGTGACACAATCATGGGGAAGACTGCTGACTTGGCAGATATCCAGAAGGCAGTCATTGACACACTCCACAAGGAGGGTAAGCCACAAAAGGTCATTGCTAAAGAAGCTGGCTGTTCACAGAGTGCTGTATCAAAGCATATTAATGGAAAGTGGAGTGGAAGGAAAAAGTGTGGTAGAAAAAGGTTCACAAGCAACTGGGATAACCGCAGCCTTGATAGGATTGTTAAAAAAAGGCCATTCAAAAATGTGGGGTGATTCACAAGGATTGCACTGCTGCTTCAGGAGCCACCACACAGAGACGTATCCAGAACATGGGCTACAAGTGTTGCATTCCATGTGTCAAGTCACTCATGACAAATAGACAATGCCAGAAGCGTCTTACCTAGGCCAAGGAGAGAAAGAACTGGACTGTTGCTCAGTGGTCAAAGGTGTTGTTTTCAGATGAAAGTAAAATTTGCATTTCATTTGGAAATCAAGGTCCTGGAGTCTGGAGGAAGAGTGGAGAGGCACATAATCCAAGCTGCTTGATCTCTAGTGTGAAGTTTCCACAATCAGTGATGGTTTGGGGAGCCATGTCATCTGCTGTTGTAGGTCGGCTGTGTTTTATCAAGACCAAAGTCAACGCAGCCGTCTACCAGGAAATTCTAGAGCACTTCATGCTTCCCTCTGGCGAAAAGCTTTTTGGAGATAGAATTTTCATTTTCCAACAGGACTTGGCACCTTCCACACTGCCAAAAGTACCAATACCTGGTTTAATAACCACAGTATTGATTGGCCAGCAAACTTTCCTGACCTTAACCCCATAGAGAATCTATGGGGTATTGTCAAGAGGAAATTGAGAGACACCAAACCCAACAATGCAGACAAGCTGAAGGCTGCTATCAAAGCAACCTGGGCTTCCATAACACCTCTACATTGCCACAAGCTGATCGCCTCCCCTCCATGCCACGCCGCATTGATGCAGTCATTCATGCAAAAGGAGCCCTGACCAAGTATTGAGTGCATTTACTGTACATACTTTTCATTTGGCGATTTGTTAAATATTTTTTTTTTTTACAGTTGGTCTTATATAATATTCTA
The DNA here is from genome assembly GCA_947044405.1 of Leptodactylus fallax. Taxonomy (NCBI): domain Eukaryota; kingdom Metazoa; phylum Chordata; class Amphibia; order Anura; family Leptodactylidae; genus Leptodactylus; species Leptodactylus fallax. The sequence goes on along the minus strand of CAMRHE010001053.1, from coordinate 17,603 downwards.
ATTTTCTGAGATAATGACCTTTGGGTTTTCCTTGGCTGTAAGCCATAATCATCAACATTAACATAAATAAACACTTGAAAAAGTTCACTCTGTTTGTAATGGCTCAATATAATAATAATAATACATTTTATTTATATAGTGCCAACATTTTCCGCAGCACTGTACAATTTGTAGGGTTCAAGTACAGACAAAAAAGATACATTACAAAGAAATAGTCAATTCACACACTGGGACTGAGGGCCCTGCTCGCAAGAGTTTTTATAATCTATGTGGTAGAGGGGGTGACACAAGAGGTAGCAGGGGCGGCATCGGAGGTAGCATTGCTTATACAATGGTCAGACAATTTTGTAATAGAGGTTACTGTCATTGCACATATATAAAGCTGTATGAGCCGTCACTAGTCATGTCCTTTAATGTGCAGATGGTGCCTGGACATATAAAGTTAGTCTGAAACTGCATCATATCCTGTGGGGTAATGTGGGATCGTGAACAGAGGGTACGTTTTAGGGAATCTAACTGCGGAAGGGTTTACAGTAGGAGTTGTGATAGGCCTGTCTGAAAAGATATAATATATGTGTTTCACTTTTTCAATTGAATTACTAAAAAAAAAATAACTTTTTGATGATATTCTAATTTATTGAGATGTAATTGTATATATAACAGTGTTTTTTTGTTTTTTTTGTTCCTAACACATTTATTTCCATACCGTATGTGTCACATTTAACATTCCTTTAAAAATATGTTCCTTTTAGCCTGTGTACTTTTGTTTTGAAGGACATTGTCCCAGTTTGTGGCCCTAATGACATCCCTTAGCTGATGACAACTGGCGTTCCTGAAGTTTAGTGTTTTTATACCTTCTCCACTAAACATCTTATTAAGGGATACTTGAAAATGTTTTATGCTGTGGTTACTATTATGTGGTCACTTAACCCCCACTTTTGATATTCTGTAAGATCTGTTGGTTAAAAATAGGTCTAGAAGTGCCCTCTATTGTGTTGGGTCCTGCATTAGTTGGGAAAGATAATTCTATTTAACCCCTTCCCGCTGCAGGCATTTTTAAATTTTCAACTCCCCGTCTTCCCCATAACTTTGTTGTTATTTTTCTCTTGATAGAGCCATATGAGGGCTTAATATTTGTGGGACAAATTGTACTTTGTAATTGGTACCATTTAATATTCTATACGATGTACTGGAAACCTGGAAAAAAATTCAGAACGGAGTGCAATTGGAAAAATTGCATTTACGCAACTTATGGGCTTTGTTTTTATGGCACTTACTGGGAACAGGTTAAATCTAGGAAAAAGGAGGTGATTTGAACTTTTAGTTTTTTTTTTTCTTTTATTAATTTTTTTTTTTTTTAATATTAGTAAAATGGGGTATGGGGGCGGCGGGGAACGGAAGGGTGGTTTACAGTTAGTAATGCCCGCAAACAGAGTAAACTTTAAAGACCCAACATGTCGGGAAGGGGTTAATTATTGCCAAAAAAAACTTTTACCTTTGCAAGTTTCCCAATTTATACTGGGATATTTGAAGTCCACTTTAAATACTTACTTCATTATTTTTATCTGACTCCTCTATTCGGTTCATTAATAATCATTTCATTTCTTCCACTATACTTGGAGATTTATAACAAACACATATTCCACCCATTGGAACGCTACATGTTCATTTTCCTCGCATAGGTCATATTGCAGTACGGGCTTTAGGCAGGATTTTATGTATATATAAGCAAACCTCCTTATATTTAAACAGTCTTTTCTGAATAGACTGTACCCCTGTATATTTACAGCCCAGTCATAGCTGTCATCCAACCATGTCTCGCTAATCCCCACTATGTTATCATCTCTTCCAACATTATTGCTTCTAATTCCGCAATCTTGTTGTTGAGGCTCCTGGCATTAGTATGCATGAACTTTAGTTGTTATACTTTATTCCTAATTTAGCATTTTCTTTTTAACTGTTCTAAAACCACCCTTCACTCCACCCTGTTTGCATGCTTATCCCCTGTCAATACAGTGGGGAAAAAAAGTATTTAGTCAGCCTCCAATTGTGCAAGTTCTCCCACTTAAAAAGATGAGGCCGGCCTGTAATTGTCATCATAGGTAGACCTCAACTATGAGAGACAAAATGAGATAACATATCTAGAAAATCACATTGTCTGATTTTTAAAGAATTTATTTGCAAATTATGGTGGAAAATAAGTATTTGGTCAATAACAAAAGTTCATCTCAATACTTTGTTATATATCCTTTGTTGGCAATGACAGAGGTCAAACATTTTCTGTAAGTCTTCACAAGGTTGGCACACACTGTTGCTGGTATGTTGGCCCATGGAGGCAGGGATGTTTTGGGGCTGTCACTGGGCAACACGGACTTTCAACTCCCTCCAAAGGTTTTCTATGGGGTTGAGATCTGCAGACTGGCTAGGTCACTCCAGGACCTTGAAATGCTTCTTACGAAGCCACTCCTTCATTGCCCTGGCGGTGTGCTTGGGATCATTGTCATGCTGAAAGACCCAGCCACGTTTCATCTTCAATGCCCTTGCTGATGGAAGGAGGTTTGCACTCAAAATCTCACGATACATGGCCCCATTCATTCTTTCATGTACACGAATCAGTCGTCCTGGTCCCTTTGCAGAGAAACAGCCCCAAAGCATGATGTTGCCACCCCCATGCTTCACAGTAGGTATGGTGTTCTTTGGATGCAACTCAGCATTCACTCTCCTCCAAACATGACGAGTTGTGTTTCTACCAAACAGTTCTACTTTGGTTTCATCTGACCATATGACATTCTTCCAATACTCTTCTGGAACATCCAAATGCTCTCTAGCAAACTTCAGATGGGCCCGGATAAGTACTGGCTTAACCAGGGGGACACGTCTGGCACTGCAGGATCTGAGTCCCTGGCGGCGTAGTGTGTTACTGACGGTAGCCTTTGTTACGTTAGTCCCAGCTTACTGCAGGTCACTCACTAGGTCCCCCCGTGTGGTTCTGGGATTTTTGCTCACCGTTCTTGTGATCATTTTGACCCCACGGGGTGAGATCTTGCGTGGAGCCCCTGATGGAGGGAGATTATCAGTGGTCTTGTATGTCTTCCATTTTCTAATTATTGCTCCCACAGTTGATTTCTTCACACCAAGCTGCTTGCCTATTGCAGGTTCAGTCTTCCCAGCCTGGTGCAGGGCTACAATTTTGTTTCTGGTGTCCTTCCACAGCTCTTTGGTCTTCACCATAGTGGAGTTTGGAGTGTGACTGTTTGAGGTTGTGTACAGGTGTCTTTTATACTGATAACAATGTCGTACAGGAGCCATTACTACAGGGAATGAGTGTAGGACAGAGGAGCCTCTTAAAGAAGAAGTTACAGGTCTGTGAGAGCCAGAAATCTTGCTTGTTTGTAGGTGACCAAATACTTATTTTCCACCATAATTTGCAAATAAATTCTTAAAAAATCAGACAATGTGATTTTCTAGATATGTTTTCTCATTTTGTCTCTCATAGTTGAGGTCTACCTATGATGACAATTACAGGCCGGCCTCATCTTTATAAGTGGGAGAACTTGCACAATTGGTGACTGACTAAATACTTTTTTTCCCCACTGTATATACACTATCTTTCCCTTCTATACCATTTATGCTCTTCCCCACAGTCCCTAGATTAAACATTCCTCCAACCTTCTGTCCATCTTCTCCCCACCACAGCTGCACTCTCCCCATTGAGGTACAGCCCATCCCTAATGAACAACCTGTAACCAACACAAAAGTCGATCCAATTCTCCAAGAACCCAAATTCGTCCTTTTGGGGTATTTTGGGGCTTGGAAGAAATTGCATAATACATTTTGGAATGCATTTTCCCTTTTAAGGCTGGGGCCCCATGTGGCGTAAATGCCGCGGTTCGCCCAGGGTGGAAACGCTGCGGGAAAAAACGCAGCATTTTACAATCATTCTAGCGAATCCCATCCCCCACTTTGCATTAAAATACGTGCTGTGAACACATGGCGATTTCCAAAACAGTTGTCAATTATACCTACGGAAATGCTGGCGATTTCCCTATAGGTATAATTGAAGCAGAAAGTCCGCAGAGGAAAACTCTGTGAACTTTCTGTCAAAAGCTCTGTGGGAAGAATTGTGATGCGTTGCCGCCGCGGTTTTTCCCACAGCGCTTTTTTGCTGCAGGCCGCCAAATGGGGATTTAACCTAAAGGGGTTATCCAGCTTCCAAAAATAATCTGCAAATGCATCCACAACAGTGCTAAATACTCACTGTGCACCCTTTACTTGGCTTTATTTTACTTACTGCTCCTTGTATCACTGTTATTTACATGCAGTGAATCTGTGGACAAACTACATTTCCCATGATTCATCTGCCTGCTCTCACTTTCTGTGTACCCCTCCCCTGCAATAAAATTACTTGTAATAAATAACTCCCACATCCATGGTCACATGCTGCTTTGATTTTTATTTTGCTGGCTTGAATTGCTCACAGCGAGGGTTAGTGAGCTTTCAATTGAAAGTCACCTGAAAATAAAGATAAACTGTGCTGAATTTAAACAGGATACATATTAGGAGGTGTTTTGTACTGATGCATCCTGGTATTTGGCTGTATTTTTTTTAAAAACTAGATAACCTCTTTAACACCTTGTGAATGTGTAAAGTTTAGGATGAAATGAATGTATTATCTTAAAAATTTTTTAATTTCACCTCTATTTTGCTTTAATTCCCAGAGAAATGTGAAGGATTAACAAACTTCCCAAATGCTGCTATGAATTATTTGCGGAGTGCATTTATGAAAAAGGGGTGATTTTTTTTTTTTGGGGGGGGGGGGGTTGTTCTAATATATAGGCCTTTATATTTCCCTTCAGAACTGAAATGGTTCCTAAAAATTGGGTTTGGGAAATTTTTTCGTAAATTTGGATTACAGCTGTCAGACTTATAAGGCTTCTAATGTCCAAAATTAATTCATGGGTGGATAAAAGACGGTTCCAACATAAAGCACAGATTTGATAAATAATATGTATTAACTAGCTTGGGTGGTATAATTATCTGTCTGAAAAGCAGAGCATTTCATGTTTTCAAAATTAAGATTTTTCCAAAGTCTCACAAAATATCCTATTTTTTTTTAACAAATAATTTAAAAAAATATCAAACAAAGTTTACTACTAACATGATGTACAACATGTCATGAAAAACTTGGAAAAGTTAAAGTGATTCAAAGTTATTACTATATAAAGTGATATATGTATGAATGAAATGCATGCGTTGTTTTCCCCAGCGTTTTTTCACACAAAGTCTTTCTGCCTCTATTGTACCTTCACGAAAAATGCCAGCATTCCCGCAGTTATAATTGACATGCAGCTTTTCTGCTGTGGATTTTTTTTTCTGCAATGTGTGGATCGGATTAGCGGCAATGCATCGCAGTTCTTCCCACAGCGCTTTTGACAGAAAGTTCACAGAATTTTCCTCTGCGGACTTTTTGCTTCAATTATACCTATAGGGAAACCGCCAATGTTTCCGTAGGTATAATTGACATCGACGTGTGTCCACAGCGTGTATTTTAACGCAATGTGGAGATGGGATTCGCTAAAATCCCATCCACTTTGTTGTGACTGTAAAATGCCCCTTTTTTTTCCCACACCATTTCTGCCATGTGGGGCCCCAGCCTAAAGGGGTTTTACAGCCTTATAAGATTGCTGGTCTATAGAACTTTATAGGAAGAGGTCACAGTCACCATAGACTGCAATATTAAAGCTTTGCAATGTGTGGTCTAAGTAATCAAATTACTGTATGTTATAGTCTCCTAGGGGGACTACAAATAAAAGTAAAAGAATTAAAAAAAAAATCATTGTGTCTAAAAAATGCCCAAACAATTGAAATCTAAAAAAATCACAGTGCTCAAATAGTTTTTTGGTGATCTTATCATTCTCTAAAAGAAATTGAAAAAAAATATAATATAATCAAAATGTCCTATGTACCCCATATTGTTACTAATAAAAAATACAACTCATCTTGACAAAAAAACCCATAGGCTAAGGCGCAAAGCAAATCACATTTTTTTTTCTGCAGTGTTTTTCCCAGAAAGTCCTCAGAGTTTTTCTCTGCAGTCTTTCTGCCCCTATTATAACTATACGGAAAACGCCAGCATTTACGTAGGAATAATTGACATGCTACGATTTACAAAGCATTTTTGAAATTGCAGCATTTCCGCTGCAGATTCTTTTCTGCAATGTGTGGATTGGATTAGCCAGAATCCCATCCACTTTGCAGGTAATGTAAAACGCAGTGTTTTTTACCACGGTGTTTCCCCCGTGGCCAAAATGCTGTATTTTTGCAGATAAAAATATAAAACATACAGCGGATCCTGGAATAAAAAGAACCGTTTTGTACATGGAAATACAAAAAAGGTTGTAAAAAAGTAGTAAAAAAGTGCTAGAATATAGCAATACAAATCAAGTAGTTTTTGTTTGTTTTTTTTTTCAAAGTAGTAAAGAATAAAAATCTATACAAATTTGGAGAATAAATTGAGCATGTAATTTCTATCCCACGGTAGAAATGTAAAGCTGTACAAACCAAAATCTGTAAAACAATTATGAAATTGGCATTTTTTTTTCCAATTTATCCCCACGATTATAAAAGGTTTTTAACGTTTTGTTATACATTAAACCAGGTCATTAGAAAATACAGCTCAGACAAAAAGCCCTCACATGGCTATATGAAACAAAAATTTAAAGTTATGGCTCATTTGAAGAAATTGAAAATGAAGACATGGAAAATGTATTTATCTTGCTTACTTATATAATGCCATGATATTCCACAGCGCTTTACAGACATTATCAGTCACTGTCCCATAAAGGGCTCAAAATCTACATTCCCTATTAGTATGTCTTTGGAGTGTGGGAGGAAACCGGAGTACCCGGAGGAAACCCACGCAAATACCGGGAGAACATACAAACTCCTTGCAGATGAATTGCTGTTGAAAGGGATTTAGGCATATTATTGTGTCAGAAGTAGACCCACAGAAGGATCCAACATACAGTACATAAATAAGTACATCTGTCTAATGCAATGACAATAATTCTAGCCTTGCTATTCTCCAAGATTTTCTAAGTGATTTGATACCTAATAACAATATAACTTTTTTTTTTCTTCTCCACAGTAGGGTAATATGATTTGGAGCAGAGCTTCTAAGAAAAAAGCAGAGTAAATTCTGATAGGACAGTTGAGAGTCCTGGTTAACCTGCCAGCACCCTGCTCACACACAATTCATTGATAGAAGGGTATCAGAACACATTTGCAGGCATAGTCCTGTCACTGTATATATATATATATATATATATATATAAGGTACAGACCAAAAGTTTGGACACACCTTCTCATTCCAAAAGTTTTCTGTATTTTCATGACTATAAAAATTGTAGATTCACACTGAAGGCATCAAAACTATGAATTAACACATGTGGAATTATATACTTAACAAAAAAGTGTGAAACAACTGAAAATATGTCTTATATTCTAGGTTCTTCAAAGTAGCCACCTTTTGCTTTGATTACTGCTTTGCACACTCTTGGCATTCTTTTGATGAGCTTCAAGAGATAGTCACCTGAAATGGTTTTCACTTCACAGGTGTGCCCTGTCAGGTTTAATAAGTGGGATTTCTTGCCTTATAAATGGGGTTGGGCCCATCAGTTGTGTTGTTCAGAAGTCAGGTGGATACACAGCTGATAGTCCTACTGAATGGAGTGTTAAAATTTGTATTATGGCAAGAAAAAAGCAGCTAAGTAAAGAAAAACGAGTGGCCATCATTACTTTAAGAAATGAAGGTCAGTCAGTCCAAAAAATTGGGAAAACTTTGAAAGTGTCCCCAAGTGCAGTGGCTAAAACCATGAAGCGCTACAAAGAAACTGGCTCACATGAGGACCGCCCCAGGAAAGGAAGACCAAAAGTCACCTCTGCTGCGGAGGATAAGTTCATCCGAGTCACCAGCCTCAGAAATCGCAGGTTAACAGCAGCTCAGATTAGAGACCAGGTCAATGCCACACATAGTTCTAGCAGCAGACACATCTCTACAACAACTGTTAAGAGGAGACTGTGTACAGCAGGCCTTCATGGTAAAATAGCTGCTAGGAAACCACTGCTAAGGACAGGCAACAAGCAGAAGAGACTTGTTTGGGCTAAAGAACACAAGGAATGGACATTATACCTGTGGAAATCTGTGATTTGGTCTGATGAGTACAAATTTGAGATCTTTGGTTCCAACCACCGTGTCTTTGTGCGACACAGAAAAGGTGAACGAATGGACTCTACATGCCTGGTTCCCACCGTGAAGCATGGAGGAGGAGGTGTGATGGTGTGGGGGTGCTTTGCTGGTGACACTGTTGGGAATTTATTCAAAATTAAAGGAATACTGAACCAGCATGGTTACCACAGCATCTTGCAGCGGTATGCTATTCCATCCGGTTTGTGTTTAGTTGGACCATCATTTATTTTTCAACAGGACAATGACCCCAAACACACCTCCAGACTGTGTAAGGGCTATTTGACCAAGAAGGAGAGTGATGGGGTGCTACGCCAGATGACCTGGCCTCCACAGTCACCAGACCTGAACCCAATCCAGATGGTTTGGGGTGAGCTGGACCGCAGAGTGAAGGCAAAAGGGCCAACAAGTGCTAAGCATCTCTGGGAACTCCTTCAAGACTGTTGGAAGACCATTTCAGGTGACTACCTCTTGAAGCTCATCAAGAGAATGCCAAGAGTGTGCAAAGCAGTAATCAAAGCAAAAGGTGGCTACTTTGAAGAACCTAGAATATAAGACATATTTTCAGTTGTTTCACACTTTTTTGTTAAGTATATAATTCCACATGTGTTAATTCATAGTTTTGATGCCTTCAGTGTGAATCTACAATTTTTATAGTCATGAAAATACAGAAAACTCTTGGAATGAGAAAGTGTATCCAAACTTTTGGTCTGTACTGTATATATATATATATATATATATATATATATATCAGAGGCGTAGCTAGGGGTTAAGCACAGGGGGGGCGAACATGTCCAAGTGGGCCCCCAACTTAGGTATACCGATATTATCACAGTTTTATTATTAACTGTTTTATGTTTTGTTGAGGCAGCTATCTAGCAAAAGTGTCAATCAAGCGCACCCATATTTCCATCACTTTTAGGCTGGGGCCGCACGTGGTGTAAACACAGCATCAAAAAAACGCAGTGTTTTACAGTCCCTGCAAAGTGGATGGGATACTAGCAAATCGTATCAACACATTGCAGAAATATACATGCAGTAGAATTGCTGCAATTTCCAAAACCCTTGCGTTTTTGGAAATCACTGCATGTCAATTATATCTACAGAAACGCCGGCAGTTTTCATAAAAGTATAACTGAAGCAGAAAGTTCGCAGAGGAAAACTCTGTGGACTTTCTGTGAAAAGTGCTGCGGGAAAAACCGCAACGGGATTTTAGCCTTAAATTGATTTGTAGATAGTAGCTGGTAGGCTAGTAGCTATGCAAGGCCTTATTATCTGAGCATTTTTTCTAATATTTCATTGTCGCATTCCCAGAGCCATAACTTTTTTATTCTGCATTTTGTTTTTCTTTTTTTTTTTTGTGCGTTGAGTTGTACAGTAGTTTTTTAAATGGGAGTAGAGATAATTAATTGATTAACTTTTAGTAACTCCTTCTGGGGGCAAATGAGTTTAAAAAACAGTTATTTTGCTATAGTTTTTTTGCATTGTAGTTTTGTTCTATTTATTGTGCAGCATAAAATGATACTGAATATATATAGTTTTTTATGTTTTACTTCTTTGCATAATAAAAATGCTTTAAGAAGCAAGAATTTATTTTGTATGGTCTATAACTTTTTATTTTTATAGACAGAGCTGTGAGGGCTTGTTTTTTTGATGAGTTGATGGTTTTTATTGGTATAATTGTGGAGTATACATGACTTTCTGATTTCTCTCTTATTCCATTTTTGTGGTACATTTTTTTGCAGCATCCAGTATATTGGTTAAATGATGTGAACATTTTATAGGTTAGGTAGTTATGGGTGCAGTGATACCAATTATTTTTCAAGTTTGACACAATAAAGCATTTTTAATCCCTTCCCAACATCCGCCATAATAGTATGTTGGACGACGGCACTTTAAAACATAGCACCTATTCAGGATCTGAGCAGTCATCATGGCTGCTTGTGATTAAAGAATATTTTGGACATTTAACTCTTTAGATGGTCATCTAGCATGGTGGTGTCATATTGCATTGGATCGCAGCCCGCAGAGCATCATTAGGGGGTGGCGATCTGTTCGTATGACGGCAGGAAGTCTAAAACTCCCAGGCCTGCCATAGGCAGTTTGTAATAGAAGAGTCGGATTTCTACAATATATTCCAAAAGATTAGTATTGCAGTATATTATAAGGCGATCAGAACAACTTTGGTTCAGACTTCCTAGGGAGTTTAATTAAAATAAAAAAATATAAAAGTTTCAAACATATAAAAATATAATCCCATCCATTTTGCAGGCAATGTGGGGCTTCAGCCTTACACAGTTTGTACCTGGAAATATTAAAAAAAAAAGTTACTGTTATCAGAATATGAAAAACCTAATAAAAGACAACTGAGATTAAATGCCACAAATGTTAAAAACGTATTTTATTAAATAAACTTTAAAAACACATGATAAGATAGGGAATGATTGGCATGGAATAACAGCAAATCCTAGGAGGGAATATATAGAAAGCAAGTCTTGGTATACATATAATATTCCTCTTCATTTTCCGCCACCGTATTTGGGCCGCAGTCTAGCATGGCATTGACATACCGTTGCAGCTTTCCGATGCTGATTAGTCCCTGATGAATGGGCCTAATCAGCAGGGAGTCTCGAGCCGCAGAATCTGCTGCTGAATCAGCCTCGGAATCCACAGCAAGATCAAGCAGGACGCTTATTTTTTCAGCATCCTGCTGCGGTCTCTGTCTCCCCTTGAAAACAATGGGAACATACCCTTAGGGCTACTAGAATCCTATCTATCCAATATCTAGCTCTATAAGGCAAGCACAGCCGAAGTTGTGTCAAAGCGAATGTGACATGTATAATTATGGAAAAAAGAAACTGAGGATACAAACTCAGAGTTTAACCATTAACAGCACTGAAACTCGCTTTTACGCATTTAACATTTTTTTTAGACACACATGGGAGTTATATTCCAAAAAGCAATGATTTTGTAGAACAATTAGTCCATTTTGATTGCTTGTAAGTGCCACAGGGGCTTATTGTTATTTGGGAGACAAATTTGTGGCTGTCAGCCACTTGAAAATTGATGAATAATTTGCTTTTCAAAAAAAAAGCCACTAAAAATTATCCTGTAATGGGAGCAGATGTGAAATTAAAATTGTTGTTTTTTTTATTTTTATAACACTGTGTTAATGGCACCAACAGTGTGCAATAGTGGAATGTGATGATAGACCAGGCCACAGTCCGAGTGGTGGTAGCTGCTTAATATGATGGACCAGGCCACAGGAAATGTCTGTCTGAGTGGTGGCAGTGGTGGTAGGCACTAGGCAGCTTTGGCAACATGTATGAAAATAAACTGAAAAAAACAGCATCGAGTTGCTCCTCGTGTGATACCGCTATAATACTGTTGTATTAAATCAGAAAACCATATAGATGGCTGCTCACCTTTTGGGGTAGTGAATCTGTCACAACCACCACAGATGCATTAAAGAATATGTTAAAGCTGGGGATCAACAGCTGGATCGTCGTCACCAGGACGTCTGTAGGCAGAATCCAATCGCAGGACCAATGAAAAGATTAGTGCTTACCAGCAAGGATTCAGTGGATATAATCTTCCTTATTTGAAGTCAAACAAAACACTACACAAAAGCGTTTCAAGGCTTTTCTTTCGGCAGAGGTTCCCACCACATGTGACTGCTAAAGCCAATCCGCAGCCGCAGTGAAGGGCACGGGATGTCACTACCTGTGACAGCCCATGTCCCTTTCCTTAGGCTGCTGATTGGCTTCAGTGGTCCCTGCTCTTGGCCAGGAAACTGTCTGGACATGTCAGTCATTCTTATGTGACTAAGAACACTTTCCTGGATTTGCAGCAACAAGACAGCCTGCCCTTGCACTGCCTCATCTGCAACTCCCTAGAATTCCATGTTGCATTAGCTGGAGTATCTTTGTGAGCTGCAAAAAGCTGGGAGTGCTGCCCTTTTTTGATATCTATCTATCTATCTATCTATTTATCTATCTATCTATCTATCTATCTATCTATCTATCTATCTATCTATCGCTGCAGCAGTTTTTTGCATTGTATATTACCACTGTAGTAAGCACCTGTTCACACTGGGATGTGCAGTCCAAACCTTTTTTTGTTTTGTTGTGTATCACAAAGTGAGGGATGGTTCCCTCCATGATTGGACTGGCACTCCGTTCTGATTGCACAGGTTTATTTAATTGGAATGGAGTATATATACTTTTCACTTTTCCATCTGTCTTAGGCTATTTTAAAATAGAGCGCTGGATCCTACTCACCCTGTGTTCACACTGTAGACCTATTCTGGGTCCAAGAGAGGTATGTTAATTTAGTGTAGAGTCCCATCTGAATGAGGTTGTCTTGTCGTGGCAGGTGGGCTTCTTACTGTTTGATCAAATGTGTATAACAAAGAACCTCTAATTTATATATTATAATAGGTGATTTTAAAAATATCAGTAATGCCTTTTGGATTTCCATTTCCATATGCCCTGATGCTGTAGTTTTTTGCATTATCTTTATTTATTTATGCTTACTTGTATAGCGCCATCATATTCCGCAGCACTTTACAGACATTGTCATTGTCAGTAACTGTCTCATATAGGGCTCACAATCTACATTTCCCTATCAGTATGTCTTTGGAGTGTGGGAAGAAACCAACGCAAACACAGGGAGAAAAAGAAGAAACGTGCCCATTAAATAAAGGGTTAATGAGACCTAAGTCCCATCAGTGTTTATGGTCCCACCCCAATCCAATGATTGGAAGGAGTGTGATTCCTCTTAGGGATAAATAGACGAAAATGCCCAACCTCTGAACCCTTTTATAATTCACTTTTTGTATGAAAGAGTATCGGCTCAATATATATAAAAACCATAATGGATAAAAAAAGCTTAGCGTTCTTGTAATTGGTGGCAAAGATGAAAGATAATGATATAACTGAACTTAACGCCAATAAGTGAGCAAAATGCCGCACAGTGTTAGTAACGCAGACTTCTATTAATGTGTCAGTAATAGTTATATGAAGTCTGCACACCATGGGCGCAAATAACAATGTGATCTAATGAAAATAGAAGATCACAACCTCAAGCAAAATATTCACCGTGGTAATATAGAGTACAATGTCCTGTATAGCTATGTGAGGTTAGTTTTATGCCCTATACTGTCCTTTTGATTGGATACATTATCTAGATGAACCAATAGATTGGGTTCAATTTGGATTTGAATTATTTTTTTGTGGCTTATTCCGTTTTAAATATCATTATTAAAAGTTAAATTTTAAACAAAAAAATCTTTTTTTTTTTTTGGTGCTATTTGTTTTGCTTCTATTTTGTAGTTTGAGCACTATTGTACACGTGTTTTGTTTTGGTTTAAAAAGTGTATAATAGGTTGATATCTGTAAAGCATAAAACATATCAGGAGAGGCCTAAAGAACTTAAAAGCTATGTCAATATTTTTTCCATTATGCCCATTGCATGTATGTGTTAATAAACATCACTTTTCAGATTGGTTTGCATTAAAAATTTCTTACAGTTTGTCTTCTGCAACCTACATGTATTGCTATACACGGCAAGTTGCTCTGTTTTGTTCTCAGCAATACCGTCAGAGAAGACCTTATACTGTACAGATGGTACCTTCTCACTCCACTTTTTTAAACAGGCCTCTCCTAGGCATGCTGTGCTTTTCACTGCTTGGCATGCCATCGCTGTAAAGAAACACAGACAGTTCTTACCATACAGATGGGAAATCCACACACAAGGGTCTTACACAGAGAGGACAAGAGAAGAAGATTCATAAATGCCATTGAGAGTGTTCAGAGAGCTGTGTGCTGGCACATAAAACTGTGTGTACATGGTTATGGAAACTGGATAATAAAAGAGGAAGAACAGAGGGAGAGAGGAGTTTTGAAGCTGTGCAGAAAAGACATCATTTACCCAGTGGTAGGGAATGCTCCTGAGCCAAAAGTCTGAACATACTGTAGAAGAGGTTGTAAATTGAAAATAAGGGTTTCTGAGCATGAGAAAGAATGTTCAATGAAAGAACAAAAAACAGATAAGAACAGCTTTTGTTTTACTCAAGGAACTTAGTAAGACATGAGTTTATTGATTTTTTTTTCATGCACAAAACCTTTAATCTGTATAGCCTCAAGGAAAAAAGGGAAAGGGGGGACACGATGGAAACATTTAAATACGTTAAAGGTTTAAATAAGGTTCAGGAGGGAAGTGTTTTAATAATAAATAAATAAGCACAAGAACAATGAGGCACAATTTGAAATTAGTTGGGGGAAAGAAGCAAATTTTTTATATTTATTTATTTTTTTTAAATTCTTTATTGATTTTAAAGCTGACACAAAATCACAGAAATAACAAACCGCTACCAAATCAATAGGCAGGACACTAAAAACATTAGAACATTAGAACAAACCAAGGCAATTTCAATGGAGAATACAAGGTGGAAATGATCAAAGACAAAATTGGCAAAACTATAGCCAAGGGAAAAATAAAGAGAAAGGGGGAGAAAACTATGAGGAGGAAAAAGGTGAATTCCGGGGACCCACCAAGGAGGTAGGTCTTTACAAAACAGAGCCAGCTCCTCAACTCCTACTTCGGAGGTCCTGTTATTCCTATGAATCTAAGGAGTCCAGATAGCCATTAACGAATCATGAGTGTTCTTAAAGGGAAGCAGTAAGATCTTCCATATTACGAAGTGTTTAAGTGCAGACTTATGGTATGTTCAAAAAGAAAGATCAGGCAGGAGTAGGAGGTAAAAAGCTGCCATTCAGGGGAGATCGACTTTAAACGCCCTAGAAATCATCCAATGCACCCTTTCCCAGATGCTTCTAACCCCGGTACAGTTCCAAAAGATATGCAGTAGTGTCCCCTCCTCCACGCCACACTGCCAACAAGGCAGGGAGGTGGTCGGAAAATCTTGTGAAGTTTAGATGGTACATGGTGCCATCTGGTAAGCAGTTTATAACTGCTTTCTTGATATTTACTTGTGATTGAGGTCTTGTAAGCAAATTCCAGAACTCTGGAGCACTGAGAGGTGGTCAGAGAAAAGCCTAGATCATTTTCCCATTTATCCAAAAATGGAGGTTTGTAGCCAGGAGGAGAAGAGACCAGCAGAGTGTAGAAGTCCGACAGCAAGTGGCGAAAAGTACCAGCTCCGGTGCAAGATTTCTCAAATGGAGTTAGTGGTTTATTATAACCTTCTGGGAATGGCAAAGCCAACTAGAAGTGGGAAAGCGGTAGTGCCCTTTGGGTCCCAAAGGGGTCAGATCAGGGGTGTTGAGCAGGTCTCTAAGGAAGGACTACCAGTCATCCACATGGAAGTGCATCGTCCTAAGCTTTCCCGACCCACACCACGACCAAAAGGGACCAGATGACATGCCCGCAGGGAATCCATGATTACCCAGTATAGAAAACTGAGAGGGAGAAATTGAGTCCCTGGGAAACAGCGCCTTACAAGTTAAGACTGTGGGCCCAATGGTAGAGTAAGCTGTCAAAGTCCAGCCAGAGGAGCAGATGGGGGGTGGTACCAGGGAAAGTGCATTCCACAGAGACCCATTACTTAAAGGGGCCCTGTCTACATCATGTCTAATACCAGTTGTAGCATAGAGATCTTGTAATACCGATGTGAATAAGGGAGTCCCATTCCCCCATAAATTTCGGCAGGAGAAGGGCAGAACATTCCAATCGTGCCGGCTTACCCGCTCATATGAATTTAGTCAGATCTTGGTACAACAACTTAAAAAACCTGGTGGGGGGGACCCATATGGGAAGGGTTTGAATATAGAGACAACAAGGCATGACGTACATTTTATAAATGGTGCAGCGTCCAAACCAGGTATCGAAACCCTTGGACCACTTCTGGAGGTCGGCTGTAACCGTCTGCAAGAGTGATAGGTGATTCCTAGAGTAGAGCTCTCAGAAAATCACAAGAGATACAAACACCCAAGTACTTAATAGGCTCCCTAGTGCCGCAACCCAGATGGAGGAGACTGGAGGAAGGGAGTAGTAGTGGCGGATGCTGTGCCACCTAGCAGGCCAAGCAAACTCACCAACCACTCCAGTCCCACTCCTGGGCCAGACAAAGTCAAGGGTGGTCCTGCAGCATTACCGGATGGTGGTGGTAGTAGTTCTTTCCCCCGGGGCACTTACAGTTGGAGAGGGGACCTCTCCTCTCTAAGCCGGTGTGGTGTTGATTGGAAGGGCCCTGATGGTGGTGCAGGCACGACTCAGGAGTCAGCGGTGCAGGTAAACCAGAACAGCCTTTATTTGGCAACGGGAACAAAGGTAACGGCAGCTTTCAAATGGGGGTAGTAGTACAGTGTCCAATCTCCAGCCTTGGTTCTAGGAGGGTGCCCAGGGATGATACAGGCTCTGCAGTATAGTTCTCCACTACTCCTCCTCTCGTGCCTCTCCCAGAGATTGATGATAGGGAGAGTGGTGGTACAGGGAGGCCTGACAGGGCTCTGGTTACCTGATTACTAGGCCCGACGTGATCCTCCTGTCAGGGTCCTCGCTGTTCCTCCTGGCATGGCATCCGGAAAGATCCACAATAATGGACAGCCGAAAAAGCACTCCTGGCTATCTCTGGGGCCGATTATAATCCTCCTGGAGGCTGTGATGGTTGACCATTGGCCTAAGTCCAGCTTGTGAGGCCAGGAACACTCTGCACACCCTCACTGTTCCACTGCTCACACTGAACTGACTAAAACTGCACTCAGGCGAACAGTTACCATGGAGACAGAGTGTCCCACAACCCTGCCCAGTGGCCTGTGATAGGCCAGGGCTACACCAAGGCTAGGTTTGAACACGGCAGGGGAGAAACAACAGGGAGAAGCTGCAGCAACACATTTAACATAGAACGGGATGTACCAACACAAACCCAGAGGCACACAAACAAACAAATTAAAGCAGCAGCCTCTGGGATGCTGCACTAGACCAACGAAATGGAAAGGAAGTCTCTAGGGCAGCCTGAACACTTGGAGTGAGCAGTATGTTGAAAGACTTTTGAAAGTTGATCTTAAAATTGGCAATATGTTGGAATTTGTGGAAGTCAGACAGTAAATGAGGTAGAGAGGACAAGGGGTCAGTGATGAAAAACAACAAGTCATCCACATAGGCTGCAATTTTAATATGTCTGGTGCCCAATGTAAGGATGGATGGCTGATTTGGCTCTGAATGTTTGAAGCAGTGGCTCTAATGTCAGGTTGAAAATCAGTAAGTACCATTACTGATTACAAGGGGAGGAGAATCGTTGATTGTAATGTCAATCTGTATTCCCTTAGTCCTGACAGCAGCACAATATGGGGTATCTCTGCCCCTGTGTGTTGTTTAGGACAGTGGAACCTTTAAT